>CBVK0100352182.1:0-21399 GCA_900067695.1 Picea abies
GTTGGGTGAAAATAGCGATATTGTCAATGGTAAAATGAGCACATCCATTACATTCTAACACTTTCATGCTAAGTGTTTGAAAAAAGTTATCCACCAAATAGTTGATGTTCAAGGCTTGTTTGCCAAATTTTGAAGTAATGTATGACCCAAAAATCTATGAATGGAATCTCTCATCATGGATGATATTTCAACTCATCATTCTTGTGTGAAATCAACTTGTGACTCTTGCAAATGAGTTTGATTGTTGGATATAGTGTTTGATTCTTGTATGATGATGTATCCTCGCTAAGTAGTAAGACTTGCATATGTGTCACTTGTGGGAAGCCTTGTGTACAACCAAGTTGTAAAACCAAATTGTTTGTTTTGGCTTATTGTTCTTATTACACACATGCATGCACACGTATGCATGTGCATGTGCACACATCACTTTGATTGTTGGATATAGTGTTTGATTCTTGTATGATGATGTATCCTCGCTAAGTAGTAAGACTTGCATATGTGTCACTTGTGGGAAGCCTTGTGTACAACCAAGTTGTAAAACCAAATTGTTTGTTTTGGCTTATTGTTCTTATTACACACATGCATGCACACGTATGCATGTGCATGTGCACACATCACACACACACACACACACACACGTGTGTGTGTGTGTGTGTGTGTGTGCGCGCGCGCGTGCGCTATCCATTCTTGGATCAAATTTGGCCATTAGGCATAGGGACACTTCATGTTTCTACCATGCTTCTATCTTTCTCCCTATTTCTTATTTTCCACCTCCTATACCAATCTTCTTCACATCTATTTATTTTCAAAGAAACATTTCTTGTATAATTGCATGCCTCTGTCAACTCCCTTCACACCTTTTCATTTTTTTTCACTAACGTCAAGTCACATAGCACACATTAGTGATTGTGTAGTGACAGTAAGCCATAGTTTCCCCAAGCCTTTAGCAAGCATTGCTGGTATTCAGAGGGTTCAACACGATTTCAATAGTTGAGTCCTCTTCCCAACCTTCATGATCATAGGTGTCCCCTATTTGCATAGAACAACCACCTAATCTAAACTAGGAATGAATGAATAATACCTAAAGACTCACTTTCAAAACCTAGAATGAGAACCCACACGTAAAATGTAGTCACATATTCATACTCCTTATAACTTCACACACCAATGGAGAATTAATAACGAGGAGTGTGGGATTTAATTCTCCCATCTAAGTTGCTTACACTTGCACATGTTCAAAAGGAGCCATCTTGGGATACATTTAATCAATGTTGTGGAATGCCTTTGTGTAGTGTGACCCCCTTACTCATGACTAATAGTCCTTTCTCCATGTAGACACCAACTTTAGCTTGGAGATCCATTTTTTTTATTGTATATCCTTAATACTTGGAAAAACTTAAGACTGACAAAGTATTTGGCTAGATCCAATTATCTTTGAATGAGTTTGGCCAATCTAATATTTCAAGGGATACTTGACATTGAGATGGATCTAATGATGATGTATGAATCCCCCACAACCATCACAATAGTAGAACCCTTTTCTTTGACCATGGACAGACTTTGATAAATTGTCATGACCTTTTCTTCATTGTTGGTGGTGACTCCCAATCCCCAAGCAAATTTTTCTTCCCTTTGTCCCTTAGGATCATAGATGATCCCCCTTGCTCATGTCTCCCTTGGGTTTCCATTTGAAGCTCCGTTAAAAATCAAATATGATGACTTGTATTGACTTTCCATTGTTTGAACTCTATGTCACCAAGTTTGAGTTTCCATTTGGAGGATTGCTCTGGTTTCTTCATCAGAAACTTGATAGGTTTAGAGCCACATGGATTAGTGAATTGATCCAATTTTTTTCTTTGAATTCATATGGGTATGGAGATTACTATCCAATATCATTGATGTAAATTGTTTCAAAAACAAGATCTTTTCTTGAATTGTTAATGTTCATGATGTGGAGGTTTCTTCATAGAAGATAGCCCTATTTTTGGAAAACCAAATTTTCCAGCAAATTTACTTTGGCATTGTTGTCCAGATTCTTTTAAATAACTATGTACATGCTAGTTTCCCTTAGTATAACCAAGACCATGCTAAAAACATCTACCTCCAATCCTTAGGCATATTGAAAGGTATATTTAACTCATTGAATGTTATTTTCCAAGTAGATTGGGTCAAATTACATTCAAGAAATAGGTGTTGGGTGTTTTCTTAAATCATGAAGCAGAGAGGGCATTGGGATGGACCACACACTCCTATTTTTTTTAGATTTGTTTTTACTGGTGGTTTACTTTATGCGAGGATCTAGAAAAATAATTTAAGTCTTAGAAGACCATTCCCCTCCCCCCCATATTCAACTCCAGAGTATTGATCTAAGAGGGAGATCCAATTCCACTAGCTTGGGATTCTATCCTAATTTTACAAATAAGGATTTTCTATAAGGACCCCATCCTTGACAATCCTATATGTCAAGAAGAATTGGAGTTGCTCCATGGAGTTTCAACAAGAGTCAAGGAAAATGAGTCTAAGGTTTTTAAGAGGAGAGACTGGATTCCATCCAAACCACTTTCCTACACTATCATTCTCTGACAAAGGTAGATAAAAAAGAGTATGGATCCCAACCCATTAAAGCCACTTCATAATTTGAAGAGATGGAATTTGGGATAGTGGTTGGTGGTCGAAGATTGTATCATTCCTAATGTTAATTAACTTTCCATTCTTGGGCACCATGAGAGGTGATTTTTGAGCATTTGAGTCATTGCCCTACATAGGTTCTATATATAAGATCCTCTTGTTTCTAGGATTGGGGAGTACTGACTTCACAACCAACGTCCTAATATATATTTTTTTGTGAAGTGTACCCTTCTACCATAAATGGACACCTATGATCAGTCTCCAAAAAAAATTCAAACCCAGTGCCAAATTCATGAAAAGTGGCTCTTTAATCTCCATATCCCCTCTCTCTATGGGAACATGTACAACATTCCAATTTATGAGCTGATATTTTTTGTTATTAGTTTTTCTATCTTGCCATAATAAGTTTTTTATTTCTCTCCCGATGGATTGAATAATACCAATTGGTGCTAGAAGGGCCATACCTTGATAAATTTGGAGCTCATAGAGGATGGATTTAATCAAGATCACCATGCATGTCGTATTTAACCAACGTGATACCATCTAAGTCTTTTTTTAAAGAATGGATCCACAATAAAAAAAACCTTTGTTTGTTTCAATGCTATTGGAATACCCAAGTAATTGAATGAAGTCCACACGTTAACTAGAGAGAATCCTAGCATATGTAAAATCTAATGGAGAATCTGAAGATAGGTGTTCCAACCAAAACTGATACTTTAACCTTTATTAATCATGCCTGTAGAGGTATCTAAGTAGGAGTCTAAGTTGTTTTTACATATTTTGGCTATTATCACCAAAGAATTGGAAATGATTTATCACTTTACGCCTCTAACAACTTTGAGGACCATTATATGCTTCTGATCCTTGTTTCTTGCTCCAATTCCTTTTCTAAAATTTCAACCATTAAAATATAAAGCATTGTGGATAAAGGGAATCCCTATTGAAGACCTCTACTGTGATGAAAGAAGTTATCTAGTATGCCATTCACTATGGGTGCAACCCATGGCTATCCAATACATGCCTTTATATAATTTATGAAATTAGGAGCAAATCCAAATAATCAAAGCATTGCATAAATTAAAAAATGTCTAACTTTGTCACCATGTTTATTTTAATAACCATATCATTCTCATTGCAGGCCCTGCTTGACTAGATTGCCTCTTGTACCAAAATTTTTTTGTATATAATTTTCCTTTGTTGGATGAATCCCCCTTGGTTCTCATCGATTAAATGCTACAAAAACTTGCTTAGATAGTTTTCCATAATTTTGGACATAATTTTGTAGGATGCATTACATGGAGAAATAGGGCAGAACCTTGCAAAAGAAGTAGGGTTATTTTCATTGGGGGTGAGTGCTAGGAATGAAGACTTTATCCCACCTCACACCTTAGATTTCTATTTATATTTTCAAGTATAGGGCATAGATCCAATTTTATAAGATGCTAACTAACTTAGTAGAAGTGAATGGTAAATCCATAGGGTCCATGGGAATTTTCCAGATCCTATCCCTAGATGACTCTTCTTCTTCTATTCTTTTTACTAACATGGTGTTTTATTCTTCGGTAACCATGGATGGATTACTCGCATAATCTCTTAGATGTAATTGACCACAATGGGGTCTTATTCTATGTATAGAGCTTTGTAGTGCTCATGAGAAGCTACTGTTATTGTCTCAAAATATTAAGCATGTTCCCCTAATTTGAGTTGAATGTTTTGAACATGATTATTGAGTTGTCTTGCTTGGGTTTACTTGTGGAGGAAAGATGTGTTCTTATCACCCACCTCCATTCTTGATTTTAGGAGCCAATGCTCTCCCTCCTCATGAAAAGTATGATGAAGCTTCTCTACTAGGATTTTCTCCTCCCCCTACATCTTAGGCATGACCTCTTGGGATTCCGTTTTCAAATTATGTACATTAAGCTAATTTTGCATATCTTCTCTTTCCTAATTGGCTAGAGGGATGTAATGGATTTTTACCCATTCTTTTAGGCAGTAATGGATTTTTACCCATTCTTTTAGGCATTGCTTGGTGAACATTATTTTTATTCCCATAAAAATGTTAGGGATCCTTGCAAAAGGAAATTCCTAGCCACTTTGATGACCTCCATTGCACTTGAATCTTGTAGCCATGGGGGATTGAATCAGAAAGGGATGGGTACATAGTTTATCTCTACTTGGAGATTAGTCAAAATTGGATTATGGTCTGAGATTTTTAAAGGAAGGATCGAGGAGGAGATGTGCAAATTATCCAATATAAATGAGCTATTGATGAGATATCGATCCAACCTTTCTACAATGTGACCTGACCTAAGGCTTTTGTTTGACCAAGTGTACTTTCCTTTCTTTGGTTTTGTGTTATAAAGATCCCATACTGCCACAAAGTCATCAACCTCTTCCCAGATAGGATCCTTGATGAATATTCCTCCTTTTTTCTTCCATAGAGAAAATACCATATTTTAGTCAGTGGCTAGTATTTAGTGATTAGATGGGAGTCCCCATATTCTTGTGATAATTCCAACATGCTTGTTTGTCCCTATAGTGGATTGATGCATAAATGTTATAGAGGGAGATCTACTTAATAAAGGATTTCAATTAAGAATAATGTTTGAATATATCCAATGTTGTGTGATGATTATTTGAAGGTGGTCCACCACATATTTGTACCTTGAAATACAAATGCCTCCTGAAGCCACACAGGGAGACAACCCTATTGCAATGTTTCCAAAATTCCTTTCTTATTTTCAATATGACTTCTTCTTCCATATTTATATGTTGAAGGGAATCATAGTTGGCCTTTCTGCTCTTATTAGTTCTTAAATATATTTGATTTTAGCTTCACCACCCATTCCCCTTATATTCCAAGAGAGAATTTTCATTTCTTGATGATTAGTGTCTTGGAACCTCCTTTGTAGGAAGTTTCTAGGGTTGAATGAGATCCAATATTCTTTCATTTGTTGGCCACTTCATCTCATTTCTCTTTGTCCATCCCTTAGCCTAGCTTCTTCTGATATTTACTATCATCTTCATCATGTTCTTTTACACTTTGATGGGCCTTTTTCCTAGTTAGGAATCTACTTTGATAAGGGATGGGGATGTTAGGGATGTTAGGGAAGTTGGGGGCCCGAGGAAGTTAAAGGTTCACACTTGGGGAAGGAAAAGTCATAGGATGTGGCAAGGGGGAAAATACTATCAGGGGGTGAGGTGGAGGAAGAGGGGGGAAACAAGGGAAGGAGTAGGTGAGGATTGAGACAAAGAGGAGAGAGGAGGGGGGGTGGAGGTCGAAGAGGGTTGAGGTTGAGAAGGTTCGAGGAGGGGGGGTGGAGGTCGAAGAGGGTTGAGGTTGAGAAGGTTCAATAGGATACATAATGGAGAAGTGGTTGGAGGAGGATGAAGGTTTGGTGTTTGGAGCTAGTTGTGAGGGATCAATAACCTACTTAGATCCACATGTCTTCTTGTCATGCTATCAATGATATGGAGATTCAACTAAAGAAGGAAGAGGTACATTAGCCTTGCAAGATTTTGCAAACTTCCCATATTCACAACAAACCCTGCATTTGAATGATAATTGCTCATATTGCAGTTTCTGAAAGTGATTCCAACTATCTAAAGAGAGAATAATAGATTTCAAGTGGCCATTTTCTATAACTACCTCCATACAAATTCTTGCACAATTGAACACTAACAATTTTGGCTTTTATTTATCTATTTATTTCCTCAATGTCTTTCCAATGGCTTCCAATGATTCATCACTCCAATGGTGAGGTGGAAGACAAGGAAGTCACACCTAGACTGGGACTACATTCGACACATCAACTTCTAGGTCAAAGTCGAGCGTCTAGCAGTTCAGGTACAATCCTCTTAGGCCCATGAAATATGGCCCATTTCAAAAGATGAGATCTATATCCTCCTTGAATTCAAACAAAAACATGTAGTAGCCTCTACCACATCAAAAATAGGAAAGCTTACAGTTAATTGTGGCCATCCAATTTTTATGCATCCACTAATCGATTGCCTTTGGGGAAGTCCAAATCCTGGTAAATTGACCCATTGTAGCTCTCTCAACAAGTGCTAGAGCTTCAAGCCTAGGGAATGAAGGTGAAAATTTCACATTTGGAGTTGATTTAGAGTTATTTACAAATATATATTGCCCAACCTTGGAGATAGATTTTCAATGAATCAATACCAACTGCTGGAATGCCAATGGTTCTACTAAGAGAGGGGAACTTGTAGCCCCCCCTCCCCCCTCTTGGATCCATGGCTAGGAGGGTTGAATGAGGTAAGGCCATCGACAATAAGAGGATCATAGAGTTAGGGTTCCTTGTAAATCTTTAAATTTTCACTCATTAATCTTTGCGATTGTTTTAAATAAAATTTCACTCGCTACACATTTCCCTATTTTCAAGAGACAAAACATATAATATTTGCTTATGTGAACATTAATGCTTTCATTGTTAACTATCCAATTTTGAAAATTTTTTTACAATGAAAAAGTATATGAATTATAGTAGTGCTTATCATTTTCTTCATGAATGTTTCTATATTGTCTTGTCCACGAGAAACATCATGTTAATCGATCTTCATGGATTTAGGGTTGTAGTGTCCACAAATTGTCTTCACTTAACATTTAGGAATGCATAATTACTTGGTGTGCGAAGATGCCTATTTTTTTTTATGGTGGATTATATTGGGACAAGTGATAAATAAAAAGGACCCAAGTATGCTAATTTTGATGTTTCATAAGGCTTGAGTAAAGGTGGAAGGACAAAATCTTTTTATAGTCGTCGAAACAATTCTAATGTATCCAGTCACCTTGCCGCCACACGCGTGGCCTACAGATGTTGGCCACATATAGAGGATTAACAAGGGAGAGGTTAAGTAGATGGAATATTGGTGTCATAGCCAATTTAGAAATATTTTAGTAAGGGGGTTATTCAATTGTGGACAAACCCACTAGTGTAAATTCACGACATGTAAGTTTGATAATGAATGTCAAAAGGAAAGAGAACAACAAAAAATAGAGCAAATTTATATTACAATCCACAAGGCTAGATCCAAGGAAGAGGTGTAGAGTGATAGTTAGAGTGAGATACCACACTACCACAAGGTAGAGTCATAAGTAAGGTGCTTATAAAGGACATGGAGTCACCACTTGATTTTTGAGATAAATAAGGAAAACTAGGAGGGTGGGAAGGAAGGATAAGGATATGCCACTAAGTTGATTGAGTAGACAATCTTATTTAATGACCTGGAACTAGCTATTTAGGATTTCTAGGAGGGTTTGATTAGGTTTATTGCAACAAAAAATTAACTAGAGACAAAGAAAAATAAATGAGATAGTATACTTCCTTCTACTCCATGTGACCCAATTGACCTAATTGTTAGAAATTTAAAAGTTAAAGGGAATGAACAATAAATGTAGCATGTTTAGTCTTTAGAACTAGTGCAAACATAATAAACAACAAAATTATATTTATTATCCCTTTTTAATTTGGTGAGCAAGGAAGTCAGGAAGGGATCTTCGGGTTTAATTCCTCCTAGATGGGCAAAACCCCTTTACTAGGCGTGAACAAAATTATCCCAATATACAATGAACATGTAACAAATAAGGGTTGTTGATTCTAAAATTAATTCTCCTTCCATGGAAACAGATAATGATATGTTCTCTCTAAATACAATGAAATGAAAACATGAACACGCATACACACAACTAAATGAAATCATGAGCAAACATACACACCACCAAAGCTAAATAATATTAAGTGCATGCATGTATGACCCAAGTGAACTTAGTTGAGAATGTTAACTCCCTCGCCCATAGGCCTATGTTGAAGCTCCCTTTGAAGTGGATATGAAGGTTGATCGAACGTGATTAGGGATTGTGCCAAAAACACCATGATTAATCAAACTGACTAATGCAACAAAGGATGACACAACCTAATGAAGAGGGAAGAACCCATTGCAAAAGCCTCCAACAAGTGAAGGGTTTATAGAGACAACAAATCCAATCTATTCCATGAGCATGGAATGTGGAAGGAGATCACTAGAATTCAAGTCAAATAGAAATTTGACAGAGTTTTGGTACAAAGGAAATATTTATTACAAACCTTTAACAATGGGGAAGAGATCACCATAACTAGATATGGGAACACTTGAGTAGCATAACAAGTTATTGCACTTGTGATTGATATGGTATTCTCTCTGTAATGATCAATCTTCAAGTTTCAACCCTATGTACTATGAGGTACAAATCTTAGGTGACTTAGGAGAAAACAATATTTTATACCATAGGTAAATCCAAATTGTGGGCCACATACTAGGTATAGAGATATAAAGTATAGATTTGGAGTGTGTGCCTTGACTGCTAAAGGTAAATGATATTTGACTAATTAGAAACCTCAAAAAGTGCTCCCTAATGGATCAAGTGATCTGATGAACCTATGTGAGGCTCCTCAACTAACAAAGACCCCAACTTGTGCACATATCCCAATAGTGATCCAATTAGTAAGGGAGTGACCAAATTAGTTAGCCAAACAGTTTACCAGTGATCCAAAACGGACCTACATGGTTACCATGTGACTTTATTGATTCTCTAGAATTGGGAATATTCAATTTGGGACCTAGAAGGGCCAATTTGGGTCAAATCTTAAAACCCACTCCAATGGACCAAAATAATAAATCCCCCATTTCACCATTGAAGAAGAGGATTTATATACATTAATAGCTTGCTAATGTGACTTGTTTTCTTCGAACATATTCCATATGTGAAAGCTATGCCCCTATGAGTGTTAGAGCTTGAGGCATCATGTTGTTATTTGGCTTCGATGAGGTCAATAGTTAGGATATTAGACATTAGGAGGTTGCTTAACACAAACTTTCTAGTCAAGTGTTCTTCGAATGTGTTTATTTCTTAATATGGTTTTGTACTTTTGTATATGGTTGTCACCATTCTATCTTCTACATGGGTGATTCGATGGTCCCCATATATTAGATTGTATTGAATCTTGATCCATGTCATTTCACCTTATTGGTCCATTACTTTTAGTTAAATATCATGTAGGATCATTTGTCTATGATGTTGTAAGATGGAGAGTACCATATTGATCTCAACCATTCCTTGTTCAAAGCATTCTTGTTGATCTTTGACACTTGATTTTAGTTGAGTCACACTTTACTTAACTATGATTCTTTGGTTTACATGATCCAAGAACTTAATTTTAATTTTGAATTTTTTAACTAGATTTGTCAACATATGGCTCAAGGCCTTTACAATAATATACTCCTTAAGAGCTCAACATGTCATTTGTGGGAATTGAACCTAGGTGGGGAGGATAAAAATCATTCCTCCCAACCACTTGAGCTAGACCCAATTGAAAAAGAGAACTAAAGTTGATCGTTGATGGATTTATTATTTTGTGCATCAGAGTCAGATCTAATTTTTCTTTGGCATGCTCCCTATTATCTTCTATATCATCTTTTGGAGGTTGTTCATTGATAGATAGTTTATGGGTTTCCACTCCCATTTTTTATTGCTCATGTCCATGCTAATTAATCGAAACTCTTGCAAGCTTTGTCATTTTGTGGGATTTTTTATGGTTTCTTAGACCTAACTATGTTTTGTAGGGCTTCACCCTGAGCATTGTTTTGCACCTTATTATGGTAAGTTAACATTGTCATATTTTATCTACACCCTAATTCAACATTATTGGGGGATGTTGAATACTCTTTTCCTTTATTTTAAATGGATACCCAATCAAGGTATTTTTTGTCAAGACCCATATTAAGAACTTTGTCTCGTGTTGAAGGAACTTCTTTGTGGCATTATTTTTTGGTGTTTGCTTCTTTCCATGAAGCATTGTGTTTATCTTTTTTATGCCAACATCTCCTTTGCCTGGAGCACAACCTTTGTTGATTGGTGAAAAGTTTTTGCCTTTTTCATGCATATGCATTTGATCCTCTTCATCTTCATCACATCAACCATCTTGACAACCTTGGTGTTTGTCCAACCATTTTATGTTTGCACCATTTTTTTCTTGGAGCACTTATGTTGATTGGCATCAATTTTGGTCTTTTTGTGCATCTACATCTGATTCTCTTCAACTTTAGCACATTAGTGATCTTGATAGATTCAACTAAGCTTCCTTTCCATGAAGCACCTTGACTAGTTTTATTTATTTACTTTATAATGCTAGCACCTTTTCCTATAGGAGTCGTGTTAATTGTTAGATTTCCACATCTACATCTAATTTTTTTAGTGTAATTTGATTGTTGTAAATTTTTTTATTTCCATGCACTTACATCCAATCTTTTCACTTTAGCCATATTAATAATAGTGGTGTTTGCTTCTAGCCTTTCCTGTTGGCATTGCTCTCTTTCTGGAGCACGTACAATGATTATTGTTAGTGTTTTTCCTTTTGTGTGTCTTTGATGACAAATACTCTTTAGTATTTTAGCTCTAGACTATTGTGTTGACAAAGTTTTGTTTCTTCCTTGTATGCATGAATTTTGGCTCATGTGTTATTTGAAGCACTTAACTCCTTGAAGTATTGTTTGATCTTTGATGCTTGGCAACAACTTTTTCATATCACTTCCAGGTTCTACATGATTCTTAGGTTTCTTGTATCATTATTGTTTATCATCAACACAATTTAACCTTTCAAATCATATTCCTTACTCTTTTCAGTTTCAACACTTTCAATTCTCTTAACAATTATGATGGCACTCGTTTTTTCTTCTTTCAATAAGGAAGTTTCCATTGAGGGAGGATAGGTGTAATGCTTCCTTCCTTCTCCTTCCATCACTTTGTAAATCCTTTATCACATCCAAATTGTCAATAAGGGGGATGTTGGTGTATTAGACATTAGGAGGTTGCTTATGACCAACTTATTCTAATGTTCTAGTCAAGTGTGGTTCTATTGTGTTTCTTTATTGTTGTGTTTTTTTATGGTGGTATCCAAAGGTCAACATTCTATCTTTTGCATGGGTGATTTGAGAATCCACGCATTCTCAATATATTAACACTTTATTCACATCCTTTCACCTTATTGGTCCATGATCTCTTTATAAAGATCATGGAGAGTAATTTGTCCATGATGCTAGTGTGATGATGCATGATGTAGAGTATTGTATTCGAAGTAACCTTTCTTTCTTTAGCAGTAATCCAAATTTTATGTTGCTAAGTGGATGTTTCCCTCTTTGAGGGTCTTATCACATAAATATTTGTGTCTCTATCTTTGATCTTTGTGAGTTATTTCTTTGTGTTGTTTGTTCCTATGGTTTCCCATATGTTGATTTCCCAACAGGACAAAGAAAGAGGGAAACTTGTGAGATAGAGAAAAGAGGCAAGCAAGAGAACATGTGACCAACGTCTAAAGAATTAGTAGGATGATTCCCCCAAATTTTCATGGGGACACCGAGGGAAAAATGAAGGGTCAATGTGAAAAATTGACATAGAGTAAAACAAGGGAAGGCATGGGAAGCAACACAATTTGAATAATTGTCATGTTTGAAACTTTTCATTTAAATGCATGGCAATCATCAATATTGTGTGCTACAATTGTGGAGTTTGCAACACATGCCAATTTTAAAGATTGATGCAACAAGTTGTTCTTTGGATTCAATGAGGTGAATAGTTTTAGTTTTAGTTTTAGGGGGAAGGCAGTTTATTTACTTTGTCATTAGTAGTGTCTTTGTTCAATCGAGGAGGGTTTGAAGGTTTAGGTTTGTTTTCACTTATATCAAATTTAACATGTGCAGGCTCAAGTATGATAAGGTAGGTTATGACATCTCTTGTTGTAAGAATATATTGGATGTAAAGTTTCTCTCCACTTTCATTATGTGTTGCATTGCCAAAACATCGAAGCAAGTGACAGTCTAGGATTGTATCCATGGAGTCATGTAGAAATTTATACCACTCGTAGATAAAGGTCGAGTTGGATTAATTGTCTTCTTGTTTAATGTTGAATAAGGTGACTAAGAACAATTAATTTAACTTCAGTAGATTGAAATGTTAAACAAAAGGTTAACAAGGTTTTGAAAGTTTTAGATATAACCCTTTGGAAGGAAATATAACCAATGAAGAGAGTCCCAAGTCAGGTAATGTAAGAAGAGTTTGAGGGACATGTTGTAATCATTTAAAAACTTGGCACATGTGAGAGAATTCAAGTGTGTTTGATCCTCATTTGGATCACCACTAAATTTAGGAAGCTCGTAAAGGTTTGGAGGGAGTTAATTTACCATGATCTATGGGGAAAAAGGTTTTCGAAAAGGTTTGCAAAAGAATGACTAGAGAGGGCATTCAAGCCACCTTGATTTTGGTTTTGTTTTGGAAAATTATTGTTGTTTAAAGCTTGAGGCTCTCAACTGCCACCTAAGTTGAATGAAGGTTTAGGTCACATGTTATAGTTATATGAAAGCTTATATAGACTTCTCAGTTTAATCATGTTTGCATTTTGGTCAGGGTTCCGACCTACTTGGAAGTTTGTATTTTGGGGTTGGAATGTGACCTTGGCCAAAGGATTGTATGTTCATTAGAATGTAACCTTGGTTGAAGGATCATATGTTCATTGGAATGCATCCTTAATTAAAGGCTTCGTTTATTGGATTCACACCTAGATGATGTAAATCATGTAGTGGGGATCACGGTTTGAGGTGGCATGTAGAAAGTATTCATTTGAGGAACATTTGGGATAGGAATGTTTGCAAGAGAAGGGTCAGGTTGATCTTGTGTTATGAAGTTGGTATTTCTTTGGCTCATGTTTGGAAAGTTTTGTGGGACCATCTAGTTTGTCCAGATAGGTTAGTTTCGAGTAACCAAATTGCGATGAGGAACTTGTTGAGGTGCAGTTGTAAACTAAGCTCTCTTAATCTACATCAATCTACCTGGGTTTAGGGAAAAAGAAACAAGCAACAAAGAGTTAGGAACCTACTCTATGTAATTATGAAGTTGCTTCCCCCTCGTGGAAGCAAACACGGACATGATATCTCCAATTACAATGAAACCAACATAGAAGCATTAAACATACACAAAACTAAAGGTAAATAAATTAAAGCACATATATGTATGACTTGGGTGCCCTAAGTTGAGAAGGCTATATCGTCACCCACATACTTGTACTAAAGCTCCTCTTGAGGTGGAGGTGAATATTAATTGGATTCGACTAAGCACCACGACAAAAACATCACAATCAAACTGATCGATGCAATAAAGGAAGTCCAAGCTAGAGAAGAGGGTAGTACCAATTGTAGAAAAATATAACAGGCGAAGGATATATTGTATTAAAAAATGATTAAGTGTAATTAATAATAATTAGGGGATTTTTTTTTAACAAAAAACAATTACTTTGTATTAGAATGGCCCTGTGGCTGAGTTGTCCAACATATCAATACAAAATTTAAGGAGTGGTATAGTCTTGAAGACTTCACAATTATTTAGAATTTCCACAAAATTACTACCTATATACCCTATTCTCAAAATTTTGTTCCCGAAGCTAGCTACATGGATTGTATACAACCTTACATACTGTCTTAATAGCAAAACAAATTTGTAAAACATTAGAAAATTTAAATATTGTTGGTTCCATACATGCGAGGGGTGTTTTTCTTACTTCCAATGTTTTTTGAAAGGATAGTTGAAATTTTCTTTCATGCATGTTTCGGAATTTTGTTGAAAATGTCTTCTTCCTTAGCTAGCATTTGACCCATGCCAAGAGAGCCAATACAGGGGGAAAGGGAATTGCATTCTTTAGCTCCTCGATCCTGGGCTTTTACTCTAGCTCCAAGATCTTCACTATGTCCTATATAATATAATCTTCTCCTCGACCTCCTCAAGCCTATCATTGTTGCTTTCTTCCCTAATTTCCACTTGAATTTGTTTGCTTTCAAGGTTTTCTATTTGAGTCTTCATATTAATACATTGCCTTTGTAACAACTCAATATCCTTGACTACTTTTGTTCCCAATCTTTTCTCCAGGTCTCCCACCTTCTTTGAAACAAATATAAACATTCTTGACCATCACCAGGATGTCTTTCATATCTATGAATTGTTCTCTAAAGTTGAAAACTCTCTTAAAAGGAACATGCATTGGGATGCTTGTGATGGTTGGCCATCATTCCAAAGGTCTTATTGCTACCAATTCCAACAATGAACACTGTTATCGCTTCCTAATCCTACAAAGCCAGTCCAAAAATGGAATTCTGCATGGGATATAAGACGAGACTCTAGATAACGAGCCAAAATATGGGATAGAGCTTGGAGCTCTTATCAACCTCTAGAAACATGTGATGAGGGAGAAATGGAAGATTATGCCTAGGAATTTTCCAAAAGAAAACGATAAAACCACATGCTTGTCACCATCCCATCGGGATAAAGAACATGAATGTTTCAATCTACTAGATTATAATGAGGAAAGCACTACGAATTTGGCTCGAATTCAATTTATTAATCTTGTAGTGCTTACACCACCACTTGTCCAACTCACCATGTATTAAGCCCACGCAAAAACATGATAATACTCCATAGACTTAAAACTGTCAACTATTCTTTGAACCCTACTTAGAAGCCTTCTCAAATGAGTTTCTTGGGGTAGATAATTGTTGATCATATAGCAAATTGTTATCATGGAATCTCCTATCATCATGATCTTATTGATGCTTACTTATTTTAGTTAGTAAAATCCCTTGCCAAAGAGCCAATATTTTTGCTTGGTTATTGGTGGTGATGCCTAATCCCTAGGGAAAAATTATTTCCTATTTTCTTTCAGAGCTAAGAAAGACCCCCCACACCTGCCATCCATAATAATAAATAGATATATTACAAATAAATGATGAACTATAACCCATGAAATGCAAGATACCAATAAATTAAGAATAGAGCACCAATATCCAAAATTAAACCCAATCTTAACACTTAGAAATCAACATCATCATAATGTAATTTAGAAAGGAAAAACAATGGCCAATATTTGGAAAGTTAGAAATCAACTTCATATGAATGTAATCCATAAAAGAGAAAATGGCAATTGGACTAACACTCAATCATTTCAAATCTTAAATTAATTTCTAATTAATCAAGGGATGCAAATCTTCACCAATGAAAAATGAGTGGCACTTTTAACATCCCTTAAATTTTGATAAAAAAATTTCTCTTTCTAATTATATTTCACTGAAATGTATAAGTTTTACTATATGTCGATAAGATATAAAGGGTATCATAAAGGTAATGATTCTCTTGTGAATATAATGGTTGATTGGTTGGCTAATGAATATACATGCTTGTTCACCCTCTCCTCCTCTATGAAGCTTGTTGCATTGGTATATGTGTGTGATAATAAACAATGAACAATAAATAAACAATGAGATACATTATGTTTGATGTGTCTATAACTTTAAAATTTTATTTCCTCTTCTTTGCTATCTTACATTGGTTTTGTGTTCTAGTCCACAATAATGTATAAGTTTCAATGTAACATGATCCTGATGTTAACAAGGGTGTTCAAATAGGGAGCAACCCTCCTATTAACATAATGGTTGATTGGCTTCAAGATGACTATGCATGGTTACTTGGCTTTGTTGTGTGAGTGCACATGTGCGATAATAAATGATGAATAATAAACAAGATAACAAATAATTGACTACGATGTATTAGATGTTTTGGAGTCATTTTTTGTTTTAATTTAAAGGTTCCACCTCCATAATTACTATGGTTTAATTTTATGGACAATGGTCAATGACCCTTTGGTCTAATGGGCAATAATCAATGACTGACCCACTGCTACTTAGGGATCGTATCTTTAGTGAATCCAAGGTCCTTCTAATGTGTTGGGATTTGACCACCTTTCCAAAAACCCCCCATCTAGTATGAAGAGACCATCTACAAACACTTGGACTTGAACTTGAGACCCGCTATCTTGGAATCATTTCTATGCAAATAGGAAATCTACAAAATTTACATACCACTATCCTTGTGCTAATAAGGAATCCAAAAAAACTTCATACCATGATCTCTTGCTAATGAAGAATCCACATAAATTACATACCATATTCCTTATGCTAATGAAAATTCCACATATAAATAGCGTAGTCTAAACATTTTAAGTTTTTTATTTTTTTTGGAATCCTACAATACAATTATTGACAATTTCACAATTTTACATAATTTAAACACGTTTAAATAACATTTTTGAATGCATAAATCAATTCAACACCCTCCACATTGTAATTTCAAACCATAAAATCCATTCCCATTATCATTCTAAATTTTTTCTAACTGATTGTTTAACCTGATAGGGAAAAGGTGGAAAAACATAAAAACGTAGAACGTTTACTCACCATTCAACTAGGCCCTAGGCTGTGTTGTGCACACGTGTTTCTTTTCCCTTTCGAGAAGAAAGGTTTAACACCAGGATCACAAAAGCCAAGCAGGTCAACAATGGCGGAGGCGGTTTAGGCTATCATTCCAAACAATCCAATTACTCAAATATTCAGTGATTGATTCACTCTACCCCAACTCAATTTTCTTCAATTCATTCGACCATGAACATAATTAGGTGGAGCTTCGCCAATGGCATTCGGAGGACCCGATGGCTGTCAATTTCATCGCCAATTCACCGCGATCTCAATAATCCCCTGCTTTTCCATCCTTCTCAGTCTCCTCTGCCATCTAATAATAGGCCACTACCCTACAATTTAAGGGCACTTTCGGACAATACATCCTCTTCTTCAATCCATGAAGATGTGAAGCCCGAGCCCACGCAGACAGTCTCGCAGGAGCAGCAAACCGAGGAGGAGAAGAAGACGAACCATGACATCAAAGACGATCAGACTCGAGTTCTGCAAGCGGCGCTTGAACATGTGGTATGCATGTATTTAATATTAGTGTTAATTTATTCAAGTTATTGATCACAAGGGACTCGCTTTTTTATGATAATAAGAAAAAAATTGGGATTTTGTACAGCCAACTTTGGGATGGACAGAGGCAGCCATGGTAGCAGGCGCGAGAGAGGTGGGTCTCTCGCCTTCAATTGTGGGTGCATTTCCCAGGAAGGAGGCTGCCCTTGTTGAGGTATTTATTGTTCCTTTGTCATTTTAGTTTTTTTATTTTAATTTTTCAAATTTTTTACTCCGATGGTCTGCACCGCATACCACAGACCTGCTTCAGTGGAAGTAGCTATTCTGTTAAAATCACCTGAGACTTGCACCCAGCCTCACCCCTTTGAAAATCATGCTATGGATGGGATCTGCAGACTCCAGTGAGAGTGTAACCCTGTTAGACAGCTGAATACTCCGTTGATCTATTCAATGAACCAACACCTTGTTGGCATTTCTATCATCCATGTATTATTTTCTCAGATACAAAATGTATGATATGCATTTTATCTTCCCAAAATGACATCTATTCACAGTTCCGGACTATTTTCAGCACCCAAATACAAAACGTATAATATCCATTTTATCTTTTCAAAATGACATCTATTCACAATTCCAGACTCTTTTCAGCAGTGAACTTAGACTTGTCTAGAAGCTATGGCCGGTGTCTATGATTGTATTTTGGGGTCAGTGGTGTCTTAGGTCTTTCGAGTCGCAGAAACCAAACTTGGGTCAAGGTATTGTGATGATGAGTCTTTTTGAAATTAGTCTCAAGTGTGTACGGTTTTAATTTTTATACGTCCACAGACACCATGAAGCATGTTTTGTGCAATTCTATTAATTTGTAGCAAGTTCTATTGTATGTAGAGTCAATATCCAAATCATGTTCTCTGTTCATGAGAAATTTGGACTTACTGTTGCCGAAGGCTTGTTGAGGGTACGTTAACATATTTTGTGAGATTTCAAAGCAGTTTCCTTGCTTCTTACATGTCTCATTAATCACAACTTTTATTTTGCTTAGAAGGCTATATGGAATATACCTTGATTCACTTAGTACTAGTTCATCTACAAATCTATGAACAAGTTGAAGGTATTATACTTCACATATATTTTGTACTTTTACTGATAAATATTAATGAAAAACTGGCATTATCTTGTGAACTTTTTTTTAGACTAGTTTCCAATCATCCTAATGCAGCAAGTTTTCCCTTCCCAATATGTAAGGTTCCACCTTACCTACCATCCTGACACAAAGAGACTAAACTCAATATAGGAATGTGTTTTTTTTTTTAAATATTTATTTACTTAAACCAAACTCAGTTATAATTATATATGTAAAATAATTATAGTCTAAGCTTTAATTCAAAAATATGTAATTACAAGAGCTGTTAAATTCATCATAAATATAGTTGGACAAAACTTGGATTTCAAAATCAAGAGTAGAGGGCAAACATGAAAACTACAGCCATTGTGAGATTTTGTCAAACACTTCGCATGCATGCAAGCTACAGCCATTGAGGGAGAGTTTACAATCACTGTGGCCAGCTTACAACATTCAAATCAGAATCCGCTAGTTTAAGGAGTCGTGAGTGGGGTTTGTCTATTTCGTGGAAGTTGCACAGTAAAGGCACGAGCACAACCACAAGCACAAACATCATTAGAGAGGCTTGAATCCTGGTGGGGGCCAGCTTCCAACATTCAAATCTGATTCCACTGGCTTAAGGAGTCTTGAGTGGGGTGTCTATTTCATCGTTGACAGATCCTATTAACTTTTGGTAAATGCTTGGCTGAAGATATGGCACTATATTATATAGTATTTTCAATACTTTGCTGAATATATGCAAGGATTCTCAAGTTTCACTAAACAATTTTTATAATACTTATCGTGTTAAACTAGCTTTACCTATTGCAAGGCCTAAGTTTGGTCAGGTCAGTCAAAATTCTAAAGATCTTGATTTTGAACTTGTAAGTAATTAAAGTTACTTATTTGGGTTCGGATTTTTAACAATTGGGTTATACAGGGCCATTGACTTTTACAGGCCACAAGGCCATCACCTGTTAAACTAATTTTGTTGGTGCCCAATGAGACCGAGCAACCAGTTCAATGGTTATTTTATTAAACTGTCCCATAGGCTTGCCTACCATGGAGAGAAGAACAGAAGCCACAAAGCATATAAAGATGGCTGAAAACAAAGATCAGTTCAACACATAAGATTCTTGCATTTCGAGGTACCCTTCTAACCATACAAGCACAACCTATGGTAGATACTTTGTCAATTTAGATGAGTCTCATGAGGGTTCATTTGCTTTCCACAATTTGAAGGTGACAGTGTTGTTGATTATGTTATGACTAACATTTTTGTTGCATCCGAGATCACTTATTTTCATCTAGATCCACTTCTACCCCTTGCTCATCATGTGTCTCTGTCCTTTAAAGTCAACTACAACCAGTGACCTGTTTATCCTACACAACATCACTGTTCCGTTATCCATATTCATTTGATCATGAGATTGATTGTTATGATTTTAGTGGGTGACAATAGAGACGCCAAGAATTTCGAGCTTGAAAAAGAGCAAGATGATGGAAGATTCTACTTAAGAAGTTTTAGTGCTTTGAAGAATGTGATTGATTCTATGTAATGAATTGTGGATAATTTGCAGTGTGATTATAACTAATCTACAAAAATCAAGGTAGCTCGATCCCATCAAAATTTGGAAGAGGTGCTTCAAGTAGTAAGGGAGGTACTAAATTTGCAATGAGCTCATCAATTTGGGGCTTTGAAGAATTATTAAATTGTGAAAAGAGCTACCCAAATATGGTGATAATCTTAAGCCAAAAATCCCACATCATTAGAGTTTTGTTGTTGGAATGTTCTTTAATACCTTTAGTTTCATGGATATAGAAAACTTGCGATTTGGTATTAAAAGCTTGAAGGGAAAGTTACACCATTATATTAATAGAGCAGGGAATTAGGCTTCATGTAACATGGGAAGAGTTTATTAATCAAAGGAAAAATATTGGTGACAAGACCATGCCCAATTTTTTTATTAAAGGGATTTCAAAGTATTAAACAAAATCCATATGAATTGGGTTTAGACTATTCAAAAAGATTTGACAAATTGAGTACCAAAATGAATGTCTCTCAAACAATGGTCACCAAATTCATAGATGGGTTGAGCTTTCCCATCCAAAAAGAGACAATGTTCATGAGCCTAGTGGATTTGAAAGAAGCATTTTTTATGGTATTATAGGTAGAAATAGAATTGCAGATAGACAACTTGATGGGGGAATGTGCATAAAAAATAGAGAGGTCGAGGCACAGTCTGATCTATAAACTGCTGTGGATATTACACTGGAATAGTTTGTCACAACAGATCTTACAATATTCTAAAATATTTTATTATGCAGTTTATTACCTTAGATCTTATATTTATTATTACTAGCGTAGTGCTCAAAAGAAAGAACAAGTAAATGAACACACCATCCACACAAATGAACACAAGATGTGACTTGGGAACCCAATACAGGAAAAAACCCAGCTAGAAGGTGAGGCCTATTCTTTGCTCTCTTTTTATTAGTTATGAAATGCAAGTACAAATAAAGGGGTACTCACTATGGAGTTTTCATGGACAACATTGTGGCCCGAATGGTTGCTACATAATCTTCTACCTCCTCTGTAATGCTTCAATATTCCACTTCTAGTGGGTTTGCTCAACCATGGAACAATAACGATACCAAAAGAATGGAACCCCTTCTCTTCTTAGTGGTCCAATACTTAACATAGTGTGATAGCCATCTAGGGTTAGGGTTAGGGTTTTTGCATGAGTCGACCCTCAATTAGTGTTACTGTTGTTAAGGTTTAAGCTATTATTAGGTTTCTTTTGAATTTACTAGATAACCATAGCATA
>CBVK0100352183.1:0-21399 GCA_900067695.1 Picea abies
TTGATCCATTGCCAATATATTTTTGTTGTCAAGGCCTGGCTCAATATTGGGGGGTATTTTAACCCTAAGCTTCCTAGATACTTTGGTTCACAAAAATTTTCCCAAGATATCATGGCCCTTTTTTTTCCTTTTTTTGTTCCTCCCCATAAGAAATTTCTCTGAGTTGATCAAATTTTCTGAAAAATGTGCGCGAGCGCTGCCAAAACTAAAAACAAATAAATCGGCATAGCAATTAACACTAATTTGATGAGCAAAATTCTTCCTGACATGGAGAGGAATCTATGAGTCCATCTATTGAGCCTATTTTCTAATTTGGTTAGCAACTCTTTCCATCCAGATTTCTTAGAGCTTTGTCAATTAGGGGATCCCCTAGGTAGCGTGAGGGAAGAGATGATCTTTGGAAGCCTAAAATTCGAGTATTTCTCTGTTGAATGACGTTTCGGGTGTTAAAGAAGAAGATGTAGGATTTATCTAAGTTGAGATGCATTCCAGAGGCTGAAAGGAAAACATCCAGAGGTTTCTTGATGTCTTTGTTTTCCTGCACTATGGGCTTCCCTAGGAGATGGGTGTCATCGAAAAACTGACGATAATTCAAGGGTTCAGTCTGAGGGGATATTACTATCCCTTTCAGGTGACCTTCCCCTTTGAGTTTTCTTCAGGAATCTCCCTAAGCCTTCCGCAAGTATAATAAAGAGGTAGGGGGACATGGGGATCTCCCTGCCTTAATCCCCAGGAAGCGTTAAAAGTGGGAGAGGGGGAACCATTTACTATAATATAAAAGAAAGCCTAGGAAGTTAGGTTCAGGATCCACTGGGTCTAGGAGGGATCAAAGCCAAAGGCCCCCAGAATGGATCATAGGAAGTCCCAATTTATTATGTCATAAGATTTAGGAGAATCCCAGGTTTTTTCTCGGATTGCAAGGAGTGAATGGTTTCATGGGAAATTACAATACCATCAAGAATTTTTCTACCTTCTACAAAACCCCCTTATTATGGGGATATACTTTCCTGGAGGATAGGCTTCAATTTGTTAGCAATTATTTTAGAAATAATTTTGTAAACCACATTGCATAATGAAATAGGTTTATACTTATCTTTTGTATTTGTTTCCTTTTCCTTTGGGATCAGAGCCAAGAAGGTGGCATTGAAGGCTCTCAATATTGTTTGAGAGGTCATGGATTCTTCCACTACTACCCATAGGTCTTTTCCAATAATACTCTATCAGGCTTGGAAGAAATTAGATGTGAATCCATCTGTCCCAGGATATTTCCCTTGCAACATATATTTCATTGTCGCTTCCACCTCCGCTATAGTCACCTCCCTCGGCATGCTTCTATTATGATATTTAGAAATAGATTGTATGATTAAGTTGATGGTTGCCCTTATGTCTTGAGGGGGATCTGAAAGTAGAGTACTGAAATAATTCCTGAGATTGTGTTCAACGTCTTCATGACTTTCGACCATCGCCCCTTCTTCTATTTTCAAAGAGTGAATCCAATTATGGTTCATGTGTTGTAGGAAGGAATTATGAAATAATTTGGTGTTCTTGTCGCCCTCTTTAAGCCAAAGCATTCTGAACTTCTGGTGGAACATGGTTTCCTCTTGTTGGTATCTTTCTTCTAACTCCCTTCTAAGGGTTGATTTCAAATGTTGCAGATTTGGAGACAGTCCATCCTGGTTGATTTGCCTTTGCACTCGTTCCATCTCGACCTCTAAGTATATTTTTGCATCCTGGATGCTCCCAAAGACTTCTTTATTCCACTTCTTTAGGATATTTTTTATATGTTTTAACCTATATTGGAACTAGTACATCTTTGTTCCATGTTGCTTTTGGTTTTCTCCCCACCACCCTTTAATCATTTGCGTGAATTTTGGGTGTTGGGTCCAAAATTTTTAAAATCTAAAAGGTTTGGAATGGGGGTACATCCCATCCAACCATCTCAATGAGATTGGACAATGATCAGATCCATAAATGGGTCGGATCTCCCTGTTGACTGCTTGTCTGTTTTGGTAAAAGTTTATGATACCAGAAATCTGTTTAGTCTTTCTACTATGTGATGTGTCCCTCCTCTCTTGTTACTCCAGGCAAACCAACCTTCTGATGGGATGATTTCTATTAGTCACAGTTGATCAATGATTTCTTTGAAATTTTGGTCTTCTGAGCTCAATCTCCCTATGCCCCCTTTTTTTATCTTCCAAGGAGGTTATCATATGGAAGTCCCCTCCCACAAACCAGTGTTTCCCTTGCATACGTATTCCTACCATTGAGATCTCTCTAAATAAATCTCTCTTGTTTGTCATAGATTGGGGTCTGTAGACTTATGTGCCTATCCCCTGTTCTGTCGACCCTATGATATTATAGGATATGGTTATTATTTGTTTAGTTTGGGATCTCAGCCCCACTTTAAGTTTTCTTGGGTTCCATAGAAAGGTCAGTCCTTCGGAGGCCCCCTCTACTTCAGATCATATGAAATCGCAGGGTTTCCATATCTTCCTAGCTATTAACTCCATACTTTTCCTATCACACTTAGTTTCTTGCAAAATTACTAAGTCCATATTTTCTTGTTTTAGTTTATTTCTAAGGATTATGTGCTTTGAGATGCCATTAAGACCTCTAATATTCCATGAGAAGATCTTCATATTTAAATTTTATTCAGGGGAGGAAGTACATGTCTGGTAGTCCCACTACATGTCCTGATTCTATGAGAAGAGTGTTATTTTCTTTGAGAACTTTCTTGTGGGGATTTCAGCCTTTTTCCCTCTCATCCCCTCCTGGTTTCTTGGTGTTTTTTAGTGGGTTTGACTTTATACCCAAGTTCCTTGACGAGGCAACTGGGTTATTCGACATTGGTTTTTTGTTCTGTCTTTGGAGGAGCTCTCTTTGGAGCCGAAAAAGTTGTCCCACCTTCATATTGTTGATCTATTTTTCCCCATGGACAACTATCAATGTATGTAAGTCCACTTCCATGTCTTCCGATTATGGGGCTTGGTTGTGGTCCTCCTTCATTGTCTCTTCCTAGGAATATTCTGAAACCTCCCCCTCTTGCATCTGGACTATCCCATATCCTTTGCTGGGTTTTTCATGTTTGTCTACATTTTTCTTCATTTTTGTATGTCCTCCTGCTTTGTCTCAGTATTTTCTTGTTTTGTTTGATCTTTCTTTGGCCCTTGTCTCTCTCCTTCTTGGTTTTCTTATGTATCTTCTTTATCTACTAAGATCTTGAAGCTATTGTCATCTTTCCTTGCCCCTTCCCCTAGGTTTTGATTTCCTCTGTGTCCCACCTTTCTTTTGTTGGGAGCCTTTACGAAGCCTTCTATGTCCTTCTCCTCCTTTCCTTTTTTATTTTCTCGATTTGTGTTCTACGGACAGTCTCAGAATAGGTGCCCATGTTCATGGCATTTCCTGCATCTGAACGAGATATGATCGTATTCTATGGGTTGGACCCATTTGTCATCTTGGAATGAAATAGTGATTGATTTAGGTAGTCTTGTTGCCACATTCATGTAGACGCATATTCTTGCATATGAAGTGTATTTGGAAACTTTTGTTATTTCTGAGATTTTGACGAATGAGCCCAACGTGTTTCCTATTCTTTCTAGGGTTTCTAGGTGCCATAATTCCTGGGGTAGGGAGTAAAGTATGATCCAAACTGGGGAAAATGTGAAGTCCTCCTTTTCTGGGGAGAAACACTCTGATCAATACATGAGGTGGAGCCCTACAGAGTTAAATAAATACGATCCTTCGTCAAAGATTCAGTTCATGTCCTATGAGCAGGTGAATACTGTTGTAAAGAAACCCTTGGACCCGAGTTTTAAGCTTATGTCACCTTTTACTTTCCATTTCACTTCTATCCATACTAGAAACACGTTAGCCATGGGCTAGATCCCCATGAATTTACCTATTAGAGCATGGTATTTCATGTATTGAATGTAGTTTCCTATGAATGGTGAAGTGACCTGGTACCTCAGGTTCTCCACCATTTTAGCTATACACCCATTTTTTAATTTCTTGTCAGACTTGTTGCTTGTACCTACTTCATTTGTAGGTTGGTTAGGTTTGTTCTTTCTTCCACCAATTCCTTCCATCCATACATCATTTGGCGACTTGCTTTTCCCTCTGTCTATGGCTTCCTTGAAGGATTTTTCCGCACCTTGGTTGCTTCTATTGAAGCATCCAGACCCTCCACTCCCATTATACCTACCCTACTCACTTCCTTAACAGAACCTTACCACCTGGACATCCTCTCAAACCCTAATCAACTCCTTCCTCTCGCTCCATCAATTCCCGTCCTAGTTCTTTTCTAATGTTACATTGAGTTACTATACTATATAAATATGGAGTTAAGATTCATGGTCTGTATAGTGCCTAACTTCCTTAGGAGACATGATATGTGTTCACTAGTACATGTCCAATTACTTATCAGAGGTGGCCTCACTCTAGGACAACTTGATTTCCACAAATTATAGAGTCTATCCCAAGAAAAGGCTCACTGATGCCAACTTTGTTAGAGTCGACCATCCAAAGACCCTTTATACTTGGACATTGCCAAGCATATCTTGGCCCCAAGAAATTTGGAAAAGGATTCATGCAATGGTATTACCATTATCTGACATCAAATGAAAGGGGTGAATGTGGCTCTAATCTTCATTCACAATCATCTTATAGGCATAGCTCACCATGTGAATTCTCCTCCACAGGCCCTAGTTGCAGATAGCTCCTCTAGCTACCCAAGCACGGATGACACTTAAGAGGACCTCAAAGTAACCAACTAAATTGAAGTTGTCGCTCTCTTAGAATGAATTTTAAAATTTCTCTAGATTTCTATGTATTTTGTTTGTTTACTGATTAAAGCATGATTTGTTCAAATATGTACATGCAAATGTTTAATCATGCACCCTTTTAAAAAAATTAATTTTGGACTTCCTTTATTTTGAATTCTTTATGGCTTATAACTTAACATTAATGGCAATTCCAAGTTGTGGATTATATTGGGTTGTGTGTGTAAACTGCAAACATTTTTTATTGTTAATATAACTACCCTTCACATTAAAAAATATAGAGAGAGAAAGTTGAGATTCAAAACTTCATACAATTTTTATCCATGTAACAAGAGGCCTACTACCAAAAACAACATACATTTTTTAGATTGGTTAAACAGAAAAAAAAAATGATGAGGAGAGCCAATCCATCCCACAACTAGGGTCTTCAATAATCGCCAAGAACAAAATGCCACCACTATTGCCAAATACTTGCAAGTACTTAGAACATTTCACCCTCATGCATATCAAGTCGCTCTCTTTCTCTAGATCATTAGTCAATTGTTGTTATGCATGAATCACCTTAAAAATTTCCATCCATGAAAAAGAAAGCTAGTAATCATGATCAACTCGGCCTTTGGACTGTCTATCTTATGTCTCCTTCGTAATTGATTCCATGCTTGAACAAGTGGGCCAAAATCAATCCATGAGAGAGGAAACCATGGGATAAACTCCTCGAACAAATCTAAAGGAGCTCTCATTTGTTGCAAAGGTTGAAGCCTTTATTTTATTGGTTAAAGATTCATCCAAACTGTTCAAAAGTGCACAACCTACACATGACACATCCGTCAAGTGGGTGGATTCTATCTCACAACTAGTTATTCAATCTACAGATCAAAGAAACACTAGTAGAAAAACAACAATAAATGACTAAAAAATTACTACAAATTGCATATAAATGACTAAGTTTGGTCATGTGACCATTAGTAGTTTATTGCGGTCATTTGTTTCAGGGCCAAATTTTATGACTAAACCAATTTTAGTCATTTATAGGTTGTTTTGATTGATCAATTTGGTTGTATATTAAGTCATTGATTGTTGTTAACTGGTCATTTATTTAGTCATAGTAGTCATTTATTTAGTCATTGTAATCATTAATTGTCGTCAATTGGTAGTACATTTAGTCATTTTTATTCACTGATTTTCGTCCATTAGTAGTATATTTGGTCATTTGTATTAATTGGTTTTCTTCCATTAGTAGTATATTTAGTCAATTTAATTATTAATTGACGCCAATTAGCAATATATTTAGTCATTTTTAGTGACTGATTTTCGTCAATTACTAATAAATTTAGTCATTTTAATTTTTAATTTTTGTCATTTGGTAGTTTATTTAATTGTTTTGTTCATTGATTTATGTCAACTAGTAATATATTGATACATTGTTTATTAATTGCATAATAGTTATATTTACTACTAGTTTAGTAGTAAATTTTCATTTATATGATATGAATAATTTATTAAATACCATAAATTTAATGTTAAAGTCTGAGAGTTTCCAACTCTTGCAAATACACCATGATAAAGATCTTTGAACAACACATTCAAACTACTGCATAAAGTAGTGGGCCAAGTTGTCTAATAGCTAGTACATGATAAACATCAACTATGACATTTTTTGTGAATATTTAAGTGGTCACCGTGTGAAGGTTCTTCTTTCTCTTTCAAAAAGACAACTCCATCTATTTTGATTTCATAAGCAAAGGGTATTTTACTTGTTACCTTTAAAATATTTACATTTGCATCTCTTATTCCTTTCAATTTGAATCCATGTATAATAGATAGTGAGTGAATCTGTCCAATGCCCACAACAACACCATCAAATGGATCCAACACCCTAACTTTGTCCCGTTTTTGGAGTTTATCAATACAGTTCTGCAAAAACAAAAAAAATACACATTATATTGAGATATGAAAAATGTTTCAGCAACAATTATATTCTAATTATATTTAGCATATTCCCCAACACAAATAACAAAATCTAGTTAATCAAAGGTTTGCAACTACAACAACTAAACATAGTGGGATATTCCAAAAACACCATAAGAAGCTTGATCAAAGGGACACCTCACAACTTTAGCCAGAATAACATTATAAAAAAATTCATTTTGAAATCTTAAGTATTTATAAAGTCTCATTTTTCCATTTCAGAAGGGAGAACAATTACTTGGCTAACTCACAGGCCAATTCAAAAATTACATTGGCAAAATGGATAATTAGAGTTAATGGGAGTTTGTCCCATCACCAAATTCCTTAATTAATGAAGCACTCTAATCACAAAGTGCATTCTCTATGGAGTCATTTTGAAATCCTTGTGATGTCATAAGAAGTAAGCTCTGTATGGAATTTTCAATTCAAATTCATGGCATTCAGACTGCTCCCTCTTGCATGTCTGATCTTCTCGTGCAAAGAAGGTCTTTCAGGTTTGTGATCCCTCCAGGTTCAATGGCAGTGAATTTAGTTATGATGGAGGTGGAAATATACATCGGTATCGTACCCCCTCTACTGTGGAATGTAATCATGTGGATAAGTGGGAGATTTAATTCACATGTGAGCGCAAAAATTCAGAGCCAGGAAGACATGCAAAGCCCCTAATTAGTAGTACAAGCTCATTCCAACAGGTAGTTGGATTTTTAAATCGAGGCAATATGTGGTGGTAATAAATGGCATAAGGTTATATTGAGAATTTGTTCGTAGAATGGGTGCAGAGTGAGGTCTAAATTCATTTTGCAGAGGTGGCGATGAGTACCCTGTAATGCTCCAAGGTGGAAAGGAGAAATGAAAAACAATGACATTCAATCGACAGGGATAGGAATAAGTTTGGAGTTTTGGCTTCAGGGGATGACTGTCAAGCGCAGGTGGTCGGAATTCAAGGGCCATTGTGTGAATATGATCTCCAAGTACCTCAAGCAGATAATAGAGATTAGTGCAACTCTAATGACGAGAAGGAACGTGGATATGCAGGCTATGATCACTGCAGTTGAAGTCTTGGAACATGAAGTTAGGAAATTTCAGGTGGATTATCATTCTCTGTCATCCCAGGTCAACCAAATCCTAGAGATAATCATCCAGCAAAGAGAAGCAGCGAGACAACAACATGACGAATTGGATGTAAATCCGAAGCCAGGTGGAGAAACTGCAGCTTCAAAGGGTTTCCTCTCCTCCAATGATTGTCGATTCCACATCCAAACTCTCCTCCAATGATTGTCGATTCCACATCCAATAGTGGTTCATCTCCAACAAAAACTTACTCAGTAATTGATTTGAATGAGCCAACACAAGAAGAAGAAGATATGGAAGCAGAAATACAATTCAAAGCAATCAACAAAGTAGTTAATGTTTTGTAGAACAGTATGCATATTAGGAGTTTTTTTTCTTATCGTAGATATGATCGTAAGTTTTTTAATGTACTGAGTTTTTGTAGAAACCAAGATGATATAGAAAAATATAGGATACTAGTAAGAATAATACGGTGGATGGATCATATGGAAAAAATTGATATATGTTTTGTACTTACTTGCGTGCTACGACCACTCATTTTTGAGAAAAAGTTTGTACTTTCTAAGATGTATTTCTAAACTCATATTGTGTAATGGAAATGTTATAAGTTCTAGATCTGTTTTCTTTTAATACAAATCCAGACTTGATTTATGGTATTTCTGTATATGTGAGTATCTGAGTTTCTTTCTTTCTCACTACCTAGATAAGCAAGGGCCCACCTCTCCTGGTACGTTGAGTTGAATGTATAATACCTAGTTTTGATTTGTTTCAGTTACCTTACATTTATGAATTAGTGTTAATTGATTGGCATGTATGTGATCTTATTCGTAGAGTTAAACTTACTTTTATAGCAGTGTAAACTAAATATCTGACACAAGAACGTATCTTATGAGGATTATTGCTTGAGGTTCCTTTGTATTCAAAACACACAGTTAATTTCAAGATAAGATTATTGATGGTTGATTTTCTATGAATCTTTCTCTATGTCCATGGGACGATTTTACACAAGTAGTTAATTGTTTGATAATTGTTTATTGTTATTCCATGCATATAAAATATTTAAATTGTGTTCCTTTTCTCTCAGGACAAATTTCTTCAATAGATCTTGTGAAAGTTCATTTGTTATCAAGTTAGAAAGTTGTGGATAAATGATATAACCATATCACATTTCCATTGTTTGACAGTGAGGTTCAACTTGATAATATATGTCTTGAGTATTTGGAATAAATAAGGAAATAAAGTAAAAGCTTTGTGATGACCTTGGTTCAATTTATAGTTGCACAAAGAATATATCCTTGAATGATAAAAGAGTTGAACCATCATATAATTCTATTGAGTCACACACATTGAAAAATCACAAAGGTTTGTAATTCAAAGTTTCGTAAAGTATAACTCTAGTTATGGGCATTAAGAGCATGACTCTCAAAAGCTAATAACCGAGTTTTCTTGTTGGTTATGGTTTTCCATTTTGTTGAGTGATTGTGTGACCTCCATAGATAGCTTATAGGATCTTCTACATTATTTTCAGGAGACAACACTTCTATGTTTGAGTGAATTGTTATTTTCTCATTGATACTTTTAGATTGGTGTGGATTTTACAGAGTATTCGTAATTAGATCCTACATAATTCGATTCAATGATTTCTAACGAGTATCTAAACCTAGAATACCTTGAGCCACTATGGGAGGATCAAATATAAAGGATTGTTGTTTGTTTGTTTTTAATCCTGTAACTCTCAATTAATATTGAGCAATGCATAGCAAATTGAGTTACCTCTATATGAACTCACTATTTATATAAGTACAAAGCTACCATATGTTCTCTGCATTGAAGTATTGATTGTGGGATTAGAATCTTCTTTCATAAGTTGCACTCCAAACTAATAAGTTTAACATATGATCAGTGGCACCAAATAGAGATTTAAGGTCCCTTTTTAGCTGACTAATAAAGGCCTAGTTAGAGTAAACTTATGACCATTTAGTTAGATAAGTTTTGACCAATAAACATAACTTATATTGTCATCTTTAGCCTCATTCAGAGATCAAGAATATTTAGTCCCCAAAACTAGAAGACTATAGCTTGGATATTAAAAGGAAGTTTGACAAGAGAATTCATTGCTAGTCTCTGTTTCTTTGATTTTTTGTCAGTGTTCTTAATTGTCTATTGTGTGAACCTTTAGTACCTATAAATTGAAATATTATGATGAGAAAAAAACCAAGAACATGATCATGCATATATTAGAGACATGGCATATAAGTTATTATTATTGTTGCTCATACTTGATATTCAATCTACAGTTAGAACTAAGATTGGTTTGATGGTTTCTTCATGAATGATTGGTTTGTTGCATGATTTGTTTGTCTCTTGAGAAGCTAGCATACCTAGATTCATTACACTTCGATCCTTTACCTACACATATTGTGTCGACAACTCATCAGTCTACAAACCTAGTTGAAAAATAAAATGGGTTTCTTACGACAATTAACTGAACCAACAACCATTACGCTTAATTATGTAGATATCCAATATGTGATCTGAGTGTGATAGGAGACCATACCACATCTTCTTTAAGTGCTCCCTAAAAAACATGATTTTCTATAGGATAGAATCCATGTGATATAGTTCATGAAGAAGTTTTAAAATGAAATTTATAAATACACCAACCATTCGCATAGAGCCAGACGAAAAGACCCATAATTAAAACAATCTCACAAGATTTTTCAACTGGGAACAATTTTGTCAATGTTTGATTTTTTATTTGACTGGATCCTACAATATTCTAAATGGATAAGTGGTTAATTCTTTGGTTAAAATATTTTGCTTAAGAATCATTGATTTCCTTGCTCAAATCCATTTATTCATGTCTTGGAGAAGTTCTTGATTGCCTCTAAAAAATGGATAAGGTAAGTGAATGTAGAACTTTATGGAATGTAGAGGAAAAGGAGTGAGTCTGAGGGGATTTTAGTTTTGCACTCTACACTTTTCAACAAATGATGTGGCCAAATCAATACAAATTAAAAGGAGGGAGTAAGAGGGGAGTCCAATTCCACACTTCACACTTCACATTATAACTAAGGAAACTATGCAAAGGGTGCATATCTTTTACACGTTGAGGATTGAAAGAGTGGAAGTGAAGGTTACCTATACACATATCAAAGAAAAATGTTAAAGCACATATAGAGCTTTGACATGAAAAAAAATTGACCAAGATGAAGAACCCAAGATAATGAAGGTAGAGGCCTACCTGGTAAACTATGTGGCTAAGAAGGATGTATGTGTGTACATTTTGATGAACCAACAAACACCATGTGGGGAACCAATTAGAAAATTCGCATTGGCTAACCCATTTGAAATGATGGGAAGTTGATGAGGACTGTAACTTAATCTTGGGGCATGATTTTGGAAACATTTAAGGAGGCCATTGGATTTCTTCATACCCAATAATCTAAGGATAAAGGAATGGTTTGAAAAGAAAGAGGAGTTCACTGGTTAGAAGCTAAAGAGGTTATATTGGTTTGGTTGTAATATTGGAGGAAATAGTATATTGTACACATGTATTGAGCTTTATGAGATAGAACACTCTAAGTTGGATATGAGATTTAATGTTAACAATTGACTATCTTACTTCACCATTACTCTTAATTATGTAGATATCCAGTATGTGATCTGAGTGGGATAGGAGATCATACAAGATTGAACCATATTCCACAGCATGTTAAGCCTCCATATCAATGGAAACAATACACTCTATTAGAACTAAGCTCTAAGCTTCCATATGTAAGTTATATGTTCTCCCTTATTTTTATAATCCATGTATACTAGATAATTACACTTCACTACTATTCTAACCATCTTATATCACATAGGTAATGATTACCCTTATTTACATGATAAAAAAATCATTACTTACTTGAATAGTACTTACTTGCATGTGGTTTCATAGCACTCACCTCAAGTTCAACACTAATACCACTATGAATATCATGCACATTCTCATCGAGTTCAACATAATCACTATCAACATTGACATGAAGTTGTGCAACTTTGCAAAGAGCTCTATTGACATGGCCTTTTTCTTTTTGTTTTGCTTTCATATAATTTCTCTGCATGTGGTTTAATCATCATGCAAAAATTAATACAAGTCAAGTAAAGAATGCAAAAGCTATAATTTTTTGTCCAAAAGAATATTTTAAGAATGAAGAATGACAAAACATCGATACATATTAACTTACAAATTAAAGAATGCAAAAGCTATAATTTTTTTTCCAAAAGAACATTTTAAGCATGAAGAATGACAAAACATTGGGGCGGATAACTTACAACAACTATTATATTACCTCAAGTTCAAGACCACTATGATTGTGCTGCACATGCTTGTCAAGTTCATCACTATCACTATCAATATCGACATCTTTGTTGACATCAAGGCGTTTTCATTTTCATGTTACTTTGATAAAATTGTTCTACATGTGGGTTAACCATCATGCAAAAAAATATACAAAGCATTCAATAGTCAAGTAAAGAATGCAAGCTATACATTTTTCCAAAAGAACATTTTCTAGAGAACACAACTGCATATGCACTAAAATAAATGAAACATTAATATTTGCATTAGTAGAAGGAGTTTTCAATTTCTTGATACTACATTTTTCAGGTCAAAGAAAGGATGCTAGCTTGTATTGAGAATTCCATCAGAGGCATGCATGTGGAGAGATAAGTTAATATAAGAAAATATAATTTTATTATTGTTGCTAAGCATTTGGCTAATTACATGCCAACATGTGCCTAGTTTGAATAACCCCAAGTTAGGTGCACTAATATACGTCGAGAGGTTTACTAGGGATGCCATGCACTAATGTGGGGATCCCTTGAGTTTTCCAGCAAGGTTTTCATTGGAAAAAAGAAGATAATTTTATTAATGTTTGATTAATGATCACAAACGTAGGTCAATGGGACTATTGAGTACACTAGAGTCGATATAATGTGAGAGTAAAAACATGACTGTTATATAAAGAAATATACAAAAGCAGAACCAAAATAAGAACTAATATCCACAAGCTAAGAGAAAAAACCAAAACATAATGTACACTAAAAATGAGTCGAGGAAGAAAATACAAGCACATAGGTGTGAAAAGAAACTTTAGAAGATAACCAAAACAAATACAAAAGTCACTGGAAAATTTTATGGGGTGTTTCCGAGATGTTGTGTCCAAAAATGCCAGGAATGATGCATTTCCCTAGGAGGAAATAAAAAACAATAAAATATAAAAGAACCTGCAAAGGGTGTGGGACCTGTGTATGACCCATTTGTGAGTAAATAAACCCAAAAACTGTAAAAACCCAATAAAAAATGGAAAATGCACAAAAGCATGAAATGTTTTAGAGTAAATAATTTTCTTTGAGTTCTTAACTTTTAAATATTCTTTCAAAAATTGTAATATGCAGTTCCAGTCTCCTAAAATTCATAATAATGTTGTATCTAAACAGAAATGTTTCCCCATTTCAGTTAACTTTGGCTTGTAAACTTAAAATTTCTCATATCTAGGAGACATTGACCTCACTAACTTCACCTTCAATTTTTTCTCTCTCGGCTAGTATTGAGTTGTCCAACTCCTACCATGGACACTCCCACTTTGTATCACCACACATATGATATTCTTATATACACTTTTTCCTTGGTTGTAATTAGATCGGGTGTTTCTTTCCTTTTTTTATTCTCGGCATTATCTAGGAGATGCTCTTGCACTCCCACATTGTACCCACACTTGTATTCTCTAGTCCCATTGACCTATTTTGTGGTCATTTGTTGGACATTAATAAAATTATCTTATCTTATCTAAAGTCTATTTTTTATGACTCCTCTAGGCAGGGATTGTCGATGTTCGAAACCTTGGGGAGTTGCAATCTTTCCAAACCCTTGGGAGTTTTAATCTTGCCACCCCATGCTTAAAGAATACTCAACATTTCATCCTCTGTTTCCATCTTGGTATCATTGAATTATATTCTCCTGGATTTGAAGAAAATGTTGGTGACATGATATACATTATACATAGCACATGGATCTTCAACAAATATGTATATTGTATGAGCTACATGCCCTGGATCTATTAATGAATTTCTTAATATGTTTGGTCAAACAATAGAGAAAAACTCATTCTTCGAGCTTTGGCAGAAGACAAACATACACTAAAAGGTGTTGCACTGAATACAACTTATAGGAACTAAGATGAGAAGATATGAATCTCCATTTTTACATGTTTTCAAACTAAGAGTCTCTATTTTTATGTATGTTAGTTTAATAAAGAATTTGAGGCTTCCTTAAACACGCAGTTGTAAAACATTTACTCTCCTCTCTAACAAGTCTATACACATTAAAACTATAAATCACAATCTTAAACATTGAAATTCAAAAATCTCTCAATTCTTGAGTATGGGACCAAGGTTTGACATAACAAAACTTCCAAATTCTAATATTTTCAATGGATAATAATGTTTTTTAAGGAAATAATACTACATCTATACAATTCCTTGTAGCATTCTTAATTTGTTTTATTATTTCACATCACATCCTTCTTGCAACCTCTCAATAAACAACACAAATACCACCTAATGAAATTAATGATTATGCCTAATACTTGAACAAGGAGGCTCAAGAATAGTGGAGGGGGAAGATGTTAACCCCAAGTTCGCTACTTCATCATATTCTCTTGTAATTTATTTTGTCACGTATTAGTAATATTTGGAGATGATTATCTTCTTTACTTTATAGAGCAGGTCAAGAATTAACCTACATTATAAAGACATCATAAGGGCGTTCTAGTAAGGTAGTCCTAGTTAGTTGGGGGAATGGTTTTATTCCCCAACTCTAATGGACATGGAACTTTATGTAAAAAGATGCACCAGTCTTAATTACCATAATAAGTCGAAACATTATCATTGTATAGTGTGTCAAATTTGTATCTCTGTTGGTCAGTGTAGATATCAGAGATATCACCAAAGAAGCTAAATATTTTCCCTAGAATTTACCAAGGAGATTTCACTAATAGTGTAGAGGAAAGTTGCTACCCCAAGTTCATCGCTTTGTCATATTTTTGTCTTGCATTATGTTTTCTCTTGTACTATTATTAACCAACAAGTCAGGTGTTTTATTTCTTTCGTTGTTCATTTTTCCAGTAGTTGTGTGATTGATGCAATGTCCAGAAAATTAATTTTTTGTTGTTAAATAAATATGTTTTGAGTTATTTGATAAGAGAACATTAGGACAATAGTCACCTAGGCTAGATGTTAGTGGATTTAGATGTTAGTGTGGGCCTTTTGGTTGTCTAGATCACTCCAACATTAAAGAAACTAGGTTGGATTCTCCTACACTCAGCCTTTCAATCTACATATTGAGAGGAATTTGTATACATAATTTTCAAAAAATAAGAAATGAGATCAATAGAGCATCTTACCTCATCTGAATCTGTGGAATTATGCTCATTCCATGCAGAAACTATAGGCTTAACATAGGCAACCAACTGTGAAATTTTCTCTTTGAGACTATGTATGTAACTCATTACATGTTGGTACCCTTCATTTAAGTTGACATGATCTAGAGAGGCTTTTACTAGGCTTCTAACAGATGACTGCGAAATCTCTATTGAAGAATTAGAATTCCACTTCTTCCTACTGTTAGATTTACTAGGATCTAGTGCTACCATATAATAATTGACAATATCTTATGCACCTACTTCTCTATTATTGTTTTCCACCTAAAATACAAAATATCTTATGCACCTACTTCTCTATTATTGTTTTCCACCTAAAATACAATGTCAATTTCAACATATAGTCAGTTCAATAAAAAATCGAAATAAATAACACAACGTAAATTGAACCAAAAATCCATACACTTACTGCAAATTTTCCCATTTTGGCTTGCAACCCACCTCGGCCAAATGTATATGTAGCCCTCACATTATCTCTTGTTCTCTTGCCTTTGTTCCTCTTTGTCAAATATTCTTCGAAATGCATACTTTATTTCAATTCCTCCTACTATTTGGGAGATAAAGTGGAGTCTAACCTCTATTTTCCCTCCATGATTGTTTTTATGCAATCATATCTAAAATTGTTCATCAAAAGTCTCATCTTTTTCTTGTAATATTTTCTAAAGATTTTCCACCGATAGTCTCAAAATCTTTTTCCATTTTTTGTATATCATTTTCCACACTTTGTGGATCTTTCTCTTCAAAACTTGATTTACAAATATCCAAATGGGACCTACATATTACACCCAACTCGGAGGCCCACCTTGCAGCATTTTCCCAATGGGCTCACCATCTCTCGATACCTCAACCAAGACTGGATTCTTGCCTTCTAATTTTCTTTGTTTTGCATTCCTCTTTGTAGATATGTACAAATATTGACTCAATCTTTGTCTTTTGACAAAAACAGACACATCTTCTAAACCACTACCAATCTTTATGGCCGATCCAATACTAGTTCCATCAAAATTTGTAGACGCAACAGGTGTACTTTGAGGCACACTAGATGCAAGAGGTCTCTGTTCATGACTTTCATTAACCGAAATTGCATGCTCCTTGGCCACGTCAAGTGTTGTAGTAGGCAGATCAATACAGGTCTCCATAGATTTCACTTCAAACACATCCTTTAATTTTGAATAAATCATCTGCAGACTTAATGTTCCTTTGCTCTGATCATGTTTTTCAACAATCTCTCTTAGATTTTGTGCTAAGAGATCATCAGGTGGCACATCACCATGTGCTATATCAGGTTGCACATCATCAAAACTATTCTTTTCACCAACTGCATTTGTTGAATCACAAATGTGTTGACTTCTACGAGTTGGTGGCACTATGTCTTTACTTTCCTTTTGTTTTTTCTCCGCATTTTCTTTGCACTCTTTTTCTTACCTATAAAACAAACAAAAAAATATTGTATTATGTCTTATATACATAAATCTCTTTCCTATAAAATTTTATTAAACATTATTAAACAAATAATATACTACTTAGTGGATTTACAACTTGCATGTTTTTCAAACCAAGATACGATAAATATTCATTATTCTTGGTCACATGTTCTCTACGAAAGTGCTCATATTATGTCAATGTTTCATCATTATGATCACTATCATCTAGTAATTTGTGCCTTAAATTCCTTTTTCTCATTTCCTGAAGTACAAATAAATAATAATGTATAAATCAACATCTTGAATTGGTAGAACAACAATGGAATATGAATTTGAATCTCAAATTTTATTAGTGCATGTGCTCAAAAATTAAGTGGGCATGTGAAAGAACAAATTCCACTTAAAATCAACCCTTGAAGTGTTGCTTATATATCTTGAAATAAATAATAAATAAGTGTAATACAAACTCAGATTTTGTACTCAAATTAGCAATGGTTAAACGATGACAATACTCAAAATTTAATTCAGTAATTGCTCCAAGATCCAAACATGTAGTAAGATGATCAAATGGATTTATGATTATCCCTTAACAATAAGTGAAATGCACTTCAAATCAGTAGTGAACAACTCAGGTTTTGTATACAAAGTACCAGTAGAATAATGATGATTAGATTCATAAATTTATGAGTAAAACAACAATGAATAAGCACACCTATACTTAAGATCTTTATTATAGTAAATCAACCATAAATCAACAGTAAATAAGTGAAATAAAAACTTGTATTTTGTACTCAAATGAGTAGTGGTTAAACGATGACAATGCTCAAAATTTAATTCAGTAATTGCTCCAAAAGCCAAACATGTAGTAAGATGATCAAATGGATTTATGATTATCCCTTAACAGTAAGTGAAATGCACTTCAAATCAGCAGTGAACATGTCAGGTTTTGTATACAATCTACCAGGAGAATAATGATGATTAGATTTATAAATTTATGAGTAAAAAAAAATTAATAACCACACCTATACTCAAGATCTTTATTATAGTAAATCAACCATAAATCAAAAGTAAATAAGTGAAATACAAACTTAGATTTTGTATTCAAATCAGCAGTGGTTAAACGATGACAATTCTCAGAATTTAATTGATTGATTTCTCCAAAATCCAAACATATAGTAGGATGATCAAATGGGTTTATGATTATTCCTTAACAACAAGTGAAATGCACTTCAAATCAATAGTGAACATCTCAAGTTTTGTATACAATCTACCAACAGAATAATGATGATTAGATTCATAAATTTATTAGTAAAACAACAGTGAAGAAGCATACCTATACTCAGATCTTTATTACATTCAATAGTAAATCGCATCATACATATAAACAAATTTTAGGTGACAAGCTAACAAGTTAAGGTGATAGGATAATTAAGGTAACAAAACATCATCATAATCATTTGCATTACCACCAAGATAAAAATTCTAATCACTCGTTTCTGCATCTTCTTGATTTTCTTCCTCATCCTCGTTTGTGGCATGCAATACATTCTCTCTCCCAATCTCTTCGTTAGTAATCTCTTCTTCAAACACGCTATCACCGTCTTCAATCACTTATTCGATTGTTTCTTGTAAATTAGCATATTTCCCATCACACATTATATCGACAACTTCCATGAATTTTCATTTCGAACGAGACTCTATTTGAATGACATACAACTATCCTGGGCTTCTCACATCATCAATTAGAAATGATTAGTTAATTTGAAGAGGGGAAACATACGACTCATATGTCTCTGATAAAAATTGTCGTGCATTTGCGCGTACAAATCCATACTCATCAAGTTGTACTGCAGATGGTCGGATCCACTTACATTTTAATAATATAGTACTATTTTCACCAAAATCCATTTGAATAATTTCTTGGATGAATCCAACATAAATTTCTTCTCAGTTTCGTGACGAAATTCAACACTAACAACATAATCAAAATTTGTCTTTCCTTTGTCTTTTTCTTCCACTCTTAAATGACTACCATAGGCGCACATTCCACTAAAACACATAGCCCATAAATGTGAATAGTTTGAAAGATCACTTTCCTTCGTTGTTATATCTTGACCTTCTTCTTTTGCATCACTGACTGCATTAGCAATCCATTCTTCAAATTTTGGAAAAGAACCACCTCCAATCAAATCATAACGTCTCATGCGCTTTTGAGGTCGATGTTGCATCCATGTTTTATTCTCTTCTTCATATTTTATACATAGAATATTAACATACAAATAGTAAGAATAATAATATAAATGTGCAAATTCAATTGAGTAAATACATTATCGCGTAAATTTTTTTTTACCTATGCCACTTATCGAATGAAGATGTGTTTTGAAGAACATAGGCATGTATTGCACTTATTGCTTGATGTGATAGCTTGAAGCGACATCCATTGTCTTCTAATACTTCACCTTCAACTCTCTCATCTTCATCATCATCCCATACATGTCGATTGACATTTTTAAAATCCTTCATATATTATCATCATCCCATACATGTCGATTGACATTTTTAAAATCCTTCATATATTTTGTGGAAAATCCCATGGCCTCTTGCATTGAAAATCCCTCAGACATGTTGCCTTCAAATTTCGCTCTAGTATGAACACATGTTTTAAAAACCTTCATATATCATTCTATAAGATACATCCATCTCGTTCTTACTGGGCCACAATGCTCTAGTTCATATTCTAGATATCATAGAAATGTTAAAGATTGTTGGTGGAAATTCTCGTTCCAATAGACAAATGACTACAACAACCTCCTCCCTCAAACTGTCAAAGTTCAAAGGATCTAATACATGTAAAATCATTCTCTTTAATATTAGGCCCAACCTTATAATTTTCAATCTTGGACCCTTTTCCAAACTTTATATATTTACCACAATAGGTAAAATACTCTCAATTATGACATGATAGTCATGGGTCTTGAGGCCTCTTAAGTTATTAATGTCAGTGTGGCTTCTAATACTATTGCTTACATTTCCAATGGGAAAATGAGTTTGAGATATCAATTGTAAGAATTGTGCACGTTGTTCCTTTGTCCAGACATAAGGAGCACTAGGGTTTCTATATTTTTCATCATCATATTTTTCAACCCAAAGATTTCGACGAATCTTTAGTTGTCGAAAGTCTTCAAGTGATGAAATAGTATCAGAAGCACCAAAAAGAGTTTCTATAATAGCATAGGCTATATTTTTCTCAGTATACATAAAGTCAACAATTTCCTTAATGACTATATCCTTAAAGTATGCCAACCTATAGAATATGCACAATTGTTTTACACCGTTTTCGTTACATGGATTAGCTCTATTATCGGAAATCCCATCATTTTCAATAAATGGCATTCTTTTTTTTCCATTCTCAACAATGTAATCACCTGTTATTAGCAATGGTGCTTCACGATTCTCTTCTTGACCATTGAAACACATTTTTTATCGACGATATTGATGATCCAGTTTAAGGTAAGCACGTTGTCCATAATAAATACACTTACACAAACTTCTTGAGTGCCTCACAAAATCCTTAAAGTTGCAAGCCTGACATCCATGGTATCCATGAACAGTGAGACCAGTCAATGTGCCATATGCAAGAAGATCATGAATCGTAAACAATAAGTAAGCTCTTAAAGTGAATTTGATTGAATGACCATCCCTTAAAGATTGAATTGCTTCAATTCCTTTCCACAATTCCATCAACTCATCATATAATGGCTCTAAATAAGCATTGATTATATCTAAATTCACACTTTTATTTCCTAGTATAATCAATGTTATCATTAATAAAAATGGTTTAGTTGCTAACCATGGAGTCAAGTTATAATTTATTAAAAACATTGGCCAAGTTGAACGTTTAGTATGTTGATATGAGATTGGGTTCACCCCATCTAGAGCCAAACCCAACATTATATTATGAGGACCTTGAGCAAAATCATGCCATATGATATCAAATTCCATCCACGTCTTAGAATCAGGCACATGCCATTTTTTTCCATCGGTGCTCTCATTTTGGGCATGTCATTGCATAAGTTTAACAATGTCTCGACACCTATACATTCAGAGTAATCGTGGGATTATCAGAAAGTGGCAAAGAACCTTTCTAGGTACCACAATTGATTTCAACCCTAGTCTATACCTCGCTTCATGAATTTCAGACATTCACTCTCACTTGCAAGATTATTGTGAAATAATACACAATCATTCACACATGTGTGGATGTTTTCATACCCTAAGCCTATCTTACTGATTTTCTTTTTACATTGACTTCGTTTTGTCGGAAATGTGGAGTCAGGTGGTAACAACGAACTTAATAATGTCAATAATTGATCTACACTCTCATTTGTCGAACCAAACACCACTTGCAAGTTAAAAATTTGAAGGATTGTTTTCAAACGACTTAACTTGCAATTAGCATAGACAAGCTTTAAAGCATCCTCCATAGACTTGGACTAATCATTGTTTATACCCTCATTCAACATTATATCAACTTCAAACCCTTCATCTAACATTATTGCCTCTTCATCTATGTTTGGTGCCACTCCATCTATGTTTGTTGTCTCTTCATCTCTCACACTCTACAATTCTATCATATCTTCATAATAATTGTAATCCCAAGGGATTATACCA
>CBVK0100352184.1:0-21398 GCA_900067695.1 Picea abies
TTGCACCACCCTGCCACCCTGGTTTCTCTGGCTGCAACCACATGGAAGCTACAACTCCCTATGTTCAAGCACCCACTTGAACCTCTGAAGATAACAGTCCTCCCGAGCACCTCCCAACCACCCTGAAATATAAATCTTTGCTACTGAAACTTATTACAGTGATGTAATGTTCAACAATGGCTTACCAGACTCATCACTGTTCTGCTGCATTTTGTTACTCTGTCTGCCTCACTGCCTTCCTGCACACATGACTTGCGCTGTTTGCTCTTATACCATTTATACTCTCTGCACCATGTCCCTTCAATGCAAACTTCCTCTATTGTGTATTACTGCTACTGCACTATGCCTCCTTTCTCATACTTCAATCCTTCTACACAGCGATCACATCAACTCCAACAGCAACAACAAACCTTCTCTTCTCTATACCGTGTATATATAGCTTCTGTGCATCTTGTGCATGCAATATTCGCCATTCCTTTGCATGCTCATACCACGCCAATCTCCTCCACCTCTTGAGTGCTCTGCATGATCATCATCGTAACTCTTCAGCTTCTCTGGCCGTTTTCCCACGCGTTCAACATCACTGGATGTTATGTTGAGATTCCTTAGCCTCTCTGGCAGTTGAGACTCTTCGTCTTCTCTGTGACAGTCGAGCTCACCTTCTCTGTTTCAGTTATAGGCTTCCACACTCATCCATCTGTCAATCCCTTCTAAGAATAGTCTTCCTTCACTTGGAAGAAGCTTGGAGACTCTTCATCTCCTCTGGCGATCACACAGGGGTCTCTTCGAATTCTCTAGCAGACGCCATCAATGGTTTCTGGCAGTTTCACTGTGTCGTGCATTAGTATCTCTTTGATAAACACTTGATCTGACGGTTCATATTACATCGCGATTTCACATATCGCAATATCAGGATTCCTGATGTCAATAATCTTTGACATGTCCAACTCTTGATCCCCGAAACTCTGACAAGGACTGGAATCAACAGTCCAGATTCAACCTTAATCTGACGACTCAGATTACATCGCGATTTCACATATCGTGATATCAAGATTCCTGATGTCAATAATATTTGACATGTCAAACTCTCGATCCCCGAAACTACGACAAGGACTGGAATCAACGGTCCAGATTCAACCTTAATCTGACGACTCAGATTACATCGCGATTTCACATATCACGATATCGATATTCCTGATGTCAATAATCTTTGACATGTCCAACTCTCGATCCCCAAAACTCTAACAAGGACTGGAATCAACGGTCTAGATTTGATCTTGATTCAACGGCTGCAATTTAAGTCACGATTTTGCATATCGCGAAATCATGATTCCTGATGCATTGTTTCTTTGACATTTCCAACACGCGATCCTTGAAACTCCTAAGTGGTGTCCATCTACTGACATCACACGTGGATTGACACATGTTGAATACTGCCACATGTTACTTTGATTCGGGACTTACATGTGCCTGAAATGTTGAATCAGTCTGACACTTGTCATTACCTAGTTGTGCCATGTGTTCCTAGCTGACATGGTTTGCTGACGTGAGTCGGATCGACGATCCAGATGTGATCTTGATTTGACGGCTCAGATTACGTCGCGATTTTTCATATCGTGAAATCGAGATTTCTGTGGATGATATTACTTGTCATCTCCAACTCTTGATCCCCAAAACTCCGACAGGGACTCAAATCAACAGTCCACATAACCCCCTGAGATGGACGGTCCTCCTGCTTTCCGGATTTGTGAGCCCTCTACTCCTTGCACTTTTAAAGATCGTGCAGGTTTTTCTTGATCCAACGGTGGTCAGACCCTACGCTTAGATTTGACACCTGAGATCTATCCTCCTCTTCAGCGCACTCTTCTTGTCTTTATTTAGATCTGACGGCCCTCATGCTTTCGGGAATTTTGGATGGGATCCAACGATCAGAAATGCTTCTCCTCCAAGCTTACACATCCTTCTTACTTGGAAGAATTTCTATGTGTCAAAGGCCTCGACCTTTGATCTTTCTGTGATCCTAAGTACGCTATCTCCCTTGAGCTTTAGTCATGAGTTAACCTCGTCCCTGGTGCACACCTACGCACTGCATTCGACTCTGCGCTAATTCCTCCTGAGCTTACGTTGTTCCTGTTCTTCCATCGATGCATACTCTGATCCTGCCATCTTCACTGTTGTACTTGCCAGCATTTCCTTCGATCATTCGATCTTCCTAGACTTATCTTCTATTTGCATGTTGATCATCGATGATGTACTCAAGCCATCATTACTGTTGTACTTGCCATCAATGACAAGCTTACGCTGCCTGTAAAACATACCAAACATCCTCTGCACTATCTCTTCTGATCTTATCGAGGTTTCTCTGCAGCTTCTTCCCTAAAATACTTCTGGTGCCCATCTATTGGATTCTTCCTATACTCCATCTTCATTGTTGCACTTGCCATCAATGACAAGCATATGCTACTTGTTAAACATTTCCAACAGGTTAAATGTATTAGGTAAATAGGTTAGAACATAGGTTATCTAGCTTTCCTGCAATAAAACAATCATGTTGTTAGATGAAATTCTTTGATTGATGTTAGAAGGTTGTGTTCTAACCCCCTTGGTGGCAAAACACGAAAAGAAACAGCGCAAAAAACCCACAAATTGCCACTATCCTAAGTTTCAGCAGTAAAATGTGTTGCGCACTCCATGATTAAAGGGTGCACCGAGATCAGCGGCTAAGCAAACGATGCTCAGATCTATGGCTAACAAGAGATTCCAGACCCCCCCGACCGTTCTATATTTAACGGTGGGGGGGGGTCCGATATGGTGGTTTTTCCCGGTGGGCCCCATCCTAACATGGTGTAAATCTGTTATGTCGAACCCCCCTTGCTCTAAACCAGTTATTGCCTATCCCCCCCTCCAACATACCTCCATACCAGCCTTGTTATACCATCGTTTCCTGGTGACATCACACTCCACTACCCCATTGTCTCGTTATGTCACACTCCACTACCCCCTCTTACAAGTCTTGTCTCATCACTTCGTCAACATATCTCTCCCCACTTACCCGTCACACATCAGGTCTCGTTTCACCTACCCTCCAATCACCACCTTCTACATCATCCTGGCACACCCGTCACCCATCCTTTACTCTGCACCTCATACCCAAGTTATCTGTTGGCCAATTAATACACGCTAACATATCTGTTAGCTTGTTGACCTGTCCCCCGTGCCCAACGGATACCCTTCCGCCCAAATTTAATCCTATTTCCACCATTATTCAACTGTTCACATTTTCCGCATACCAAAAGCTCTTTTCACCCGCCATTTTCAGCCAGTAACCAAGATAAATCCAATCACCCGCTAACGTTTTTTGTTTCAGTTTGCAAGTACTAGTTGAATTGATGGCGCCAAAACCTAAGAAATTAGAGGTTAAGGAAAATCCATTCCTCCCACCTCCTGTCGATCTCAACCAGATCCCGCTAGCTAAAAAATACTACCTGATCTCAGAGACCAGATGGGAATTTGATTTTTTCGAATTGCATTCATGGTTTAGGGACACCTTCCTGGATCAAAGTGAAGAGATTGGACTCTGGGAGTCCAATATCCCACTGTATATTTTTCCCCAAATTCACCATTTTCCCGAGTTCACCCTCAAATGCCAGATGAATTATCTCCCTGATCAAAGAACCATTGTTTCATCGTCTGGAGAGACCCTTTTTACTATCACATCTGAGGCCATTGACCAGATGATGCAAATCCCCAGAGTTGAATCCCCTTCTACTTTCACCCTTGAAGTTCTAACTGAAATGTACTAGAATCTGTCTTTTCCCTGGAGAGCGTAGATTTTTTAGTTTTTCCTCCCATAGAATGCCCAATTTCCCAAGAAAAATCCCCCCTACCATTCTTCCATGTTTTCAGAAAAAGGAAACCAAGTCATTTCGTCCTTGTGTTCTCTGCTCAGGTATTATTCAGACGAATGGGTGGACGAGCCAATCCTGGGTTTCTTGTCCATTTTTTCTACCAAAGAGAAATCCACCACTCAGTTCGACTACAATAGTTTTCTAGCCGAGAACATGCATGAGAAATTTTTCATATTTCCCACAGAGGGAATGTTCCAGTATTCTTCAATACTAGCTTACATGTTCATGTTCTTTCAAGAAGATAAGTTCTTATTTCCCATGCAGAAACTAGACCAGGACGACAAACCATAACATGTCACCTCTTGGACTTCATTACTAAGAAAAAAGTCCACAGAGTTTAATTTCAATCAATTCATTGAGTAGTTTTACCACCTAGTGGTAAGCATGCTTAGTGGTAGACAAGAACCGAGGATAAATGAGGAGATTCAAAGAATTTTACACCTCTCGGACCTCACCAAGACTGGAGACTGTTATCTGTATCAGAATCACATGGAAATCATAATTTATGGATGTGAACTGGCTCCTTATAATATTCCCAGATATGTACCTGTTAGGATATTCTCCTTGGAATACATCAGGAAAATGATCAATTCAGATGACATACACTTTGTAGCTTTGAAGAAGAAACAACAGTTGAGTATTAAAGGGTAGATAGGATCTTTTATCTGTAACAGTCGAGCTATCGGGGAAGAGGCAAACAAGCTACTAAAGGAAATGAAGTTTGGCATCAGTTTCCCTTGGCGCTATGATCCATGTGGGATCATTATAGAAATGTGATTGAGAAATAAAAGTTCCCCATATGCTCATGTGCCCAAACCAAAGATCAAGAAATTTATGAATCAAACAGAGTGGGAGGTGAACACTCTGGAAGACATTGAACAACAATCTCCTCTAGCCATTTTTTCACAAACCACTACTCCATAGATACCAAAGGATAAAAGGCCCAGAAAGGATGCCTCCCCTTCAATTACTGAAGTCTCAGCAGAGGACTTCCAAGTTTACAGGAAAAGGCCCAAGACTAGTCATGCAACTGACAGGTCAGGAGATGAAGAGACCCAGTCAACCACAATAGTTGAGGGGGGACAGTCACCATTGTTCTCAAGAATCCAATAGATGATGTCCACTTCTTCTTCAAAGGAGCAGACATATATCACTTTGACTTCCCAGCCATCTCAAGGATTTGTAAAACTAATCATTTTCAAGAAATATGATTTGATTAAGAAGAAGAATGAGATGTTGACCAGCAACACCTGCGCTCAATTCTGGAAGCAAACATCCATATCACAACATAGTTTTCTCTCAGCTTTCAATACAGAAAAGGGGAGAATGCACATGGCATTTTTGCAGGCACAAGTGCCCCATCCAAAGGAAATCACTGATTATAAAAGATCAACATTTGAATTTGACACCAAGGAAGTACATCCAGCTGATCAGATGGATTTGCACATGCAGACTGGATAAATGGTTTTCTCAACATTGGCAAATGCTTCCACAACTGCTGCGAAGTGGTAGGTTTCCCTAAATAATTTTCAAACTCAATTAAATCTAGAGAAAGTGTCTTCTTTTGCAAAGGACAACATGATCAAGTATTTGGAAGAGATGGTACTGAAAATTTGGTATGACCCCTCAAATGTGAAAGTAGTTGAAGAACTGCTAAAGAAAAAGAATGCTGACATAGAATCCCTGAGGAAGAAATTAAAGTTGCCAGCTACTAAAGACTCAAAGACCAAAGAGATAGCCGATACAAAAGGCCAAAAAGAAGAAATGCTAAAGTTAGTCATGGAACAGAACACTCAGATCAAGGATATGGAAGAAGAGTTGGAAAGGCTGGTAAAAGAAAATGAACAAACATAGCCCATGGAAGTCATTCCCCTAGGTGCATTTCCCCTCATAGGAGTTAGCACAGTGACAACATCAACAACCACCACTGTAGAACTTCCATCAGCTGCCCCAGTGACAGTTCTAGAGACATTTGAAGCTATGGAAAAGTTAATGGAGGAAATGACATTACAAGGAGTAGAAATTAAAAAATTGCAGCAAGAGATGGAGCATCTCCAGAAGCTTAAATCTTCTTTCTAGGCCAGCTACAACATTGAGAGGCACACATCAGAAAAATGGAAGCAGGAGATACAATAGCTACAAAAGAAAACAGTTGTGGGAAAAACACTAGCATAAGCCAAGGAGAACATTTGGATGGATATCTCAAAATCCATGAATGAAATTTGGACAATGGTGCAAATCATGTTTTAACATCATGAACTGGTGTTGAGGAGTAGGCAGGCTATCGACAGGATAAAGGGAGAGCTGGGAGAAATTCCCACAGAGGCAAATGAAATCATCAGGTTTCTTAATTCAAAAACTAAAGAAGAGTTGGAAAACCTAAAGATTGAGGATAGGAAAGAGACTATCCTCGAGGTTGAGTTCTGACCAAAAGAGGATTGATTTTGAAATTGGAGGAGAAAGCCCAGAACATGGATATTGGAATTCAGAGAGTTTTCAGCAAAATTGATGTTTTGAAAAAGAAAGGTCTTCCTGGTTTACTAGTTCTAAATTACAAGTTGATGACACTTTTTGACTACAAGCAAAATATCACCATGGTGGCAAAGGACAGCTCTAAGTTTTCAAGAATCCAAGGCAACATAACAGGCAAGGCATTCCTAGAGACTTTGTAGTTGGATCTCAATATCCAACATGAAATCAAGTACATTTTTATCACTATGCGGACTTTTGCCAAATATATAGAAATGGACGAAATCTACCACATGCTACTAAAAGTCACCATTCCCAATCAGCAAAGATGGGAAGAGTTGTGTGAATTGATCGAGTAAAATATGAGGTGGACGTACAAGTCAGCATGTAGAACAGTGAAAGTCAAGTTGATGACTTGCCAACAACCTTCCCCAAAATCAACACAAAGAATTCGACAAATCATTAATAGTTCCTACATTTGTATATTTTGTTATCTAATTAGTTAGCTTTGGATTCTACCACGTCCTCATCATTAATGACATGATCGATAGTAATCTTTTCCATATATACTTCAAACTTCAAAGTACTGAGGGTTGATCTTTATGCCCAAGCAAGTTGTAAGCACTGTAATCTTTCTCAAGAGATCTACCATAAATAAAAAGGATGTTTCACAGGATTCCTACATGTTAACTATTGGTGATGTTTACTCCTCTTCGTTGAATGGTTTTTTTTTCTTCGTAATCATTTATGGCTTCTATATCTAATCATTTAAAAGAAGTTAAAGTTGCAGAAATTATCTATGTATACTCTGTTTCTGGCTTTTAAAGGTCTAAATGTTTATCTTCTGACGTTATGATAAAGAAATTCTTAAATGCTTCTTTGTTATAATTGACTATCTCATCTTTTATTCTATCAATCATTTTAATTCTAAAGAATCCAACAGTTGCATTATCCTTCCCTATGAAAACACCTTATAAATTTGTTCTTTGGTCTCAAACTTTATAAAATAGACCCCATAGCCCAATGGATGCATAAGCAATATTTCAGCCATTTTATAAAACAATTAACACAGTCTTATTTATTTAACTAGCCTGATATCTTAAACCTGAAACATAGTTAAATATTACAAAGAGATCCCTCTCTGAAACTGGCAAGGCTAGATCCCAGTTTCGAAGTGGTTGGATAAAGTTACCTCTGATAAATTTCTTCTACCTCCCAAAAACCTCGGGGAATTTACAGAGCGATAACAAATTCTAGAGAGACTATGTAATTAATTCTAGAGAGATAGAGATAGAGAGAATCCTCCTTATCCTAAAAATTCTCAACCAGTCCTTCAAAACCAATGTGATCAATTGTAGCCATCAACTCAATTATGTTGGGATAACAATGCGTGTATAGGCTATACACTAGAGGTATTTCCAAATGCATCCACCTCTAGGATGTTGATTCCATGGATAATGTAATCCATGTCGATCTATGGGATTTTAGTTCACTTTTAGCTCTTAGAGGACATATGTAAATACTCCTTTCTATGTTTGTCTCCCCAACATCAAGTGAGGATGGGAAACCGCTTTCCCTAAAAACAATTTCAAGAGGGAACCACCACAACCTTCATTCATGGAAGGATTTATTCTCATCAAGATGTCACTATCCTTTTCTTATAATAAGAATCCATTTTATATCAATCATGTGATATGTACCCAACTTTGTAATGATACTTGCACATAAAGGGGACCTTCTCATAGTCAGTCTCCTGCACCTATTAATTATCCTTAGAAACTAAAATGATTTTATCTAGTAGCCTAGTCCACCATTCAGGTCCATTAAAACCATCATATGGGATACTCCTTCCATCATTGGGATTTTGAGAGTTAAAAACTAAAAAGATCCCAAAGTGTCTCCAATGGCCCTTAAGACTTTTTTATGCCAAACTTAAAGAGAAAACCCTTCCATATGAACTCACAATATTTTTCAATATCTTTGTGATATATACAAATCAAAAATTTTAATCTAAAGTAAAAGGACCAAACCCACATCTTCAAATAACCATAAACCCCTTCCATACTACATCCCTTTCCTCCATGCTTTCAAATAAAAAAGCGAAAAAACCTCTATTGAGAGGGAATATTTTTACCATGTTGTTGATCACCTTACCCAATGCATCTTTATCCACTGAAGAAAATTGAAAGGTGGTGCCTTCCTAAGAAAAAATAACCAATCATCAGTCTATTCCTTAGCATCTTTACTCCCTCTAGGATCTATTCATGTAGAAGAGAGATGTTTTGTTCAGTGTAGAAATTATGAATGTAGAGCTTCTTCCTACACTCTTACGTCTTTACCATCTAGATATTCTAAGCCATCAGAAGCTCCCATGCGATCAATCTACACCTCCCCCTTTCTACCAAGAACCCTATATTCCTTAGTAAACCTAATCCTCCCTTCCATATTTCTCAAGAAACCTTCCCAATATCCATAATTTAATCACTAAATTCAATATAGTGAAAGGATTAATTTAAATTATATTGATAGAAATATTGTACAAACTATATACTTAACTCATTATACTATAAACACTATCTACAAATCCATTAATTAAACTTATAAAGACATGAATTAAGGTAAGGGAAATAAGAATTAAAGATACAAACTAAGATAATAAAGATATGAAATAAGCCTAGGAAGACACAAATTAAGTTAATAAAGACATGCATTTAGTTCATAAACACATAAATTAAACAATTTTCAATAATCTTAAAAACTTCATGCTCACTAAAATCTAAAATTTTGTATTCATTGTTTAATTCTAAATTTAATTAAATATATGTTTTATGTCGAAATTAAAATATAAAAACTTGATAATGATGATGTTAGCTTTTTATGTTTTTTTATGATTAATAATGTTATTAGAACGATAAAAGAAATTGGATTAAATATTTTTCAAAATGTCATTTCTATATTTAGATATGGTGGAAATGAAAGTAACAAGGTCATTATGATTGTTTTTGTAAGAGATAAGGTCATGAAAAGTAATCAAATTATAATATTGGGCAAATTTATGTTTTATATTAGTAAAGGTAGGGTATATTAAATGGAAATGATATTCATCCTCAACCTCCTTCCTATTACAAATTTTATAAGTTGTTCATCTCAAGGTATTTTTGTGTTAGTCTAGTAGCCAATTTCACTATGGAGATCATGAGCATTGGCCTTGATTTTCGAAATATACATTTTGTTATTTCAGTGCATCATGATAGAGATATAGTTGATCATCCAAATTAGGTTTATAAAATATTTGTAGTATTTCAACTTTCCCTTATTACTTATTTCATTATTCTTCTAGTTATTATCTTTAAAATTCATACAGAAGTAGAATTTAATTTTGTCAATATTATTGGTTTTTTTTCTTATTTTATGTTTTAATAGTTAAACCAAGCCTCAAAATATATATTCCAACCTATGTTAAGCCTATAGTGGTTACTTCTCATACTAGAAGCAATAACAAGGAGATTATCCTTTCTCAAATTGAGTAATTTATATTTATATTATAAATAGCTAATCATGTGTTTAGACTCCATAGAACTACATCCAAATACAATCAAAATAATGGAGTAAAGAATTTTGAATTTAAATTTAAAATTATAAACTATTAAATGTTTTTAGATTTTCTCAATTTTATTACAAGTTCTATGAAAAATGTTGTAAACCCAAACTTCATGGCCGAAAAAAATTATTGAAATAATTAAAACATTAATAAATGAAATTTAAATTATCTCAATACTAAAATTGAGCATTTATAATTTATTTTTCAATACCATAATAATCTTGCCAACCATAAGTTATTCTCTTTTGGTCATTGCACTTTTAGTTCAACCGACCATAAAAATTAATACCAAAATATTTAAAAAATTTCACCTTTTCAAAGGTGTTATCAACATACATAATCAGAAGATAAATGATTTTCTTCAACTTAATTTCTTTGACAAAGTAACTCATCTATATTGCATTAAATCATATCATTTTGATAACCAGAAATAACATAAAGAGAAAACGAAACTCCATAAATCACTTGAGAATTAAGTGTTTATGTAACATATCAACCTATCCTATTTAATCAACTATAGATAACACAAAGAAAAGACGTAACTTTGCAAGAAATTATTTATAAATACTTTCTTGGTGATTGCTATAATGGAGTTATGTATTCTCCTTATGATATCCCTTTTAGATTTAATTATCATCATCTTGGTTTTATTTATATTAATGGTAAATTCATGAACTTTGTGTAATTGTTGGATAACTTTGAGTTTCTTATGTATAATTTTAATAGTTTTGTAAAAGAGAAAAATAGCATTGACCTATAAGATATAGATAGAAATAAGTCTAACAATGTTAAGCCGATTCATCTCTTTTTCTAAAAGATGTTTAATTTTATTGATATAGATGACAAAAGGAGTGGGAAAAAGGGGCATGCTTGCTTTACATCAATATTACAATTGATGTCCATTAACCATTCATTATTACATTTCATATTAGAAATAACATTTTCATAGAGTCTAATAACAACAATATGGAGCTAGTGAGTGATGCAAATTTGTTCCGGTCTTGTGCATAGCTTGTCTCTTAGTACATTGGTGAGGAATTTTCTAAAATCAACAAAAAAATAAATGATTTCTTTTTTGTCTCTACAATCCTCAGCAATAAATCTAAGTGTGGAAAGGTGATTAGTCATAGGATGTTGTTTCTTGAACCAATCTTGTCCATTAGTCTTGTTATTATTATCCTCAAGCCATTGATTAATTTTCCTTTCAATAAACAAGGCAAATAATTTTTCTAAAAGGGGGCTAATCATGATAATTTGATGGATCATTCTAGTTTTCACATTTAAAAATAAAAATAAGGAAATTTGGAATCCAATTTTTAGGGAAATCTTTATTGATTGAAAAAATGTTTAATATGAAGCACTAAGATTAGACTCCAAAGTTTTAATATCTTGTCTTGGTATCCTTTAATGACTTTTATTTTTCCATTTAGAAGGAACTTAATTCTAAATTTTATATCCTTTGTTGAGAAATCCTTAGTGCAACAATGATTGACCTAGATGTACTTAGAGACATGAGGGGAAACATAAATTTTGTTAAGGTAGGAATTTTAGCCATTTATGTTAGTACTACTTCATTATTTAGCTTTTCTAGGGATGATGTTAACCCAAAATATTTTAGGATCTTCTTTACATAAGAATTATAATTTTCTCTTTCATTTTGGTTAAATATTTACACTTCTTTATGTTTTAATAAGAGTTTACACTACTTAATGTCACTATCTCCATTAGTCTTATTAGAGAAAGTTATGATATCTCTTCTTCAAATTTTACATTCTAGATCATAGAAAGTGTTTGAAATATGTTGTTTTCCTCTTATATATATTTTTCTAAGGACAAAGATAGTTTCAAGGTGAAAGTTTCATAAAAATTGCCACTTGTGTCATTCTTCATATCATAATTGAGAAACTATTGCAAATCCTTAAAAAATGGAAGTTTTTCTATTGTAAAAGAGAACTCAGGTTCCCATATTGTGCAAAGTAATTTCCTTAAGGGCCATATTGTATCTAAAGTTACCATAACGGTATAAGGAAAAAATTTAGAGGTGGTTCAATATTTCAACCCATCACAAATGATCAAGTCATGGAAAGAGGTCATTTAAAGAAGCTCAATTCCATATAAATTTGTTTAAATATCTTCAAATTTTGTTGTGTATTTAGGGGTTATGTTAGCATCATCTTCTATTCATAAAGGGTTGAGATTATAATTATGAATTATAGTATTGGATTGATCCTTAACAATGTAGCGCCTTGTTTCACTTGACTATTTTTTTAGACAACATACTTATTCCTTGAGGGTGTTTGCTCGCAAATGATCTAGTTAGTTAATACTTTGATGAATGATAGAATTATTATGAATTGCTTAAAATATCAAACCGTGAAATTTATTAATTATGCATTATATCTTGTCAAATAAAATTTATGGATGATCATGATTTTGTACAGATATTACTAATGAGTTCCTGAGTGTACATGAAACTCAATGAATAAGTAGTGTAGGTATCGTCAACAAGACCCTAGGACTCTGGACTGAGTCATGGAGTAAATGTGTTGATGGAATTTTGAATAAATAATTTAAATTGATTATGGAAATTATTGGACATTGATGCACATGAATGTGATTGACATTCACGATAACGAGGAATATAGTTGATACAATATTTTGATACAATTGTTGAATTAAATGATGACAAGGAGAAACCAAATTTGGGAGCATGAAATGATAATACAATTAATGTCATATTTGTAAATAGTAGGAAAATATCCTTGGGAAGGGATCAAGTTGTGACACACTTCAATTTGACATATATGGTAGGCCTAATCAATTGTGATGCAACGTTTTGATCGATGAACCATATGGGTTGGTATGTGGTGAAAGTTAGTTGCAACTAGTTATTTTAGTCATGATCCCATCACCGATGTTCGTAATTACATATTACATAATGCATATGAGCTATACCTTACTTGTTTTAATACAAGTCCTCACAGGGAGATTGTAGAATATGACATGTAATGACTTCACAATTTGAGCTCATCATTACAAACATTGTGATAAGGAGTATTCTTTCTAAAAAAAGAGTACTTGCATAGATTTGGAAACATGTTCAAGACAACATTAGTGGACATTGGTACATTATCTGATAAGGTTATGTGTTACATGTCATATTCATACCATAATGTTTAGAAGCTAGAACTAGACCTATAACTAATTAGTTGACTTTAATAAGAAGAATTTGTAGCAACAAGATCATTTGATATGAAAGGATTAAGAGAGTAGAGGCGTAAGGACAACCAACTTAAAGCTTGGTAGATTAATGTATTGATCTTGTCAAGATTGTTATTCCATCTTTTGATTCCATAAAAAATACAATATTACTAATACAAATGTTAGTAGTGAACTATAGGTTCTATATCGTATGTTGAAGGCTAAGACTAGATATTTGAAGTTATTATATGCCATTGGAATTAGATTTTTTATATTAAATAAAATTTAATATATATTGAGAAGTAATCATTCAAACCCATTACCTACTTTCCCAAAACCCTATAGTATATAGGTAGGGAATTTTTAAATCAATTGGGTCATTGTCAATTACAGTGTAGCCATTTTCTTGTGGCTTAATTATTCTTTTAGAAATTGTGTAGTTGAAAAGTGTGATATTTATCACTTACTATGGGACATATATTGTGTCATGGAGTCATAAATATGGAATTGTTATTATGAAGTACTACCCTCATTTGGATGAGACCAATATATGCATATAAAAGAGGCTAGTAGAACTTGATGGGGGTGTAAAGGGGTATCTTGCATGGTGTTTGTAGAAATCATAGAAGCGTTGAAATAGGAGATTGAAAATTAGGTGGTCTAGGTGGATATTGGTGGCCACCCATCTCTTCCAACTGGCTCACATACAGTTTTCATTTTGGTAGTTTTTTTCTAGATTTTCGGGTCCTAAACTTCCGGGGTCATTTTGAGGCACTAAACAACGTTTTTTGGGCTCGCCATAGTCACTCTATAAATGAAGTTAGAGTGTGAAAACAAAATGTGTAGTCCTCGGATACACCTTTCCAATGGGCTATTATTCTCCTAAAATGAAGATAGTATGCAAAATTTACGACCCCAGGAATTTGATGTACCAACTTACCCCATTAGGGCCCACATGACTTTTGGCACTTCAACTCCTAGGGTTAGTTTTTTGGATGTATAGGGTTTTTATAATTTCTTCTTGATGATAAAAAAGGCCTGGAGGCCTCATTATAATGTGCTCAAATGAATGTGCATAGCCTCCACATATCTTATTATAGATTATCTACCACCATTCGAGCAAGATTGTTTCATTCTACATTTTATAGTTTCAACAGGTTTCTTTATTGAATAGATGTTAAGTTTCATTGTATCTTTGTTATTGTTCTCTATATATCTATGTTAATTTTATAGATCTTTGTTTCATTTCATTCCACTCATAAATTTGGATCAACAGTATTAGAGCAGTCTTCTCTTCATTTGTTTTTATGAGGATGTCCCCAATGAGGTCAAGGTATAAGCAGTTGGGACTCGAACCAGTTTATTCTTTGAACTATCGGCCTCACCAAACCCAATGATCACCCATGGGGGAATAAAAGAGAGATTATGGTGAAGGAGATCCCTTTAAATTGTTTCTCAAGGAATCCCTCGTGCGACAGAGGAACGAGATGATGGATCATTTTTCACAAATGCTTCGACGATTGCCAACAGACGATGTATATTCCTCGAGCGGAGGAAACGCCCCCTTCAAGGTACAAATCAATTTTCGTATTCCTATATTTGAAGTTAAAATAGATGCGGATGCCATAGATAAATGGTTAAACCTTATAGAAGGGTATTTTTATATCCATAACTTTTTTGATAGAGAAAATATTACATTTGTGCTCCTTAAGGCCGTCTCCCATGTCAAAGATTGGTGGGAGAATTTTTGTGAGAAAAAGGAAACATAGGGATCTTCATTATTTTTAGTCACACCCACTTAGGGTTCTTTCAGTGATTCTATTAAGGAATAATACTACTCTGTTGGAAGTTATGGTGACTTATATACAATATGGACCACACTACAACATGAAAGGGACCAAATAGTGCACGAGTTCACCAATGTCTTCCATACTGATGCAGGAGCATCCCCCCACATCAACAAATATGCTAGCAAGCCAACACATAGGCACGAAATGGAGAAAGGGAGAGGCATTGTCCCTCCCATTTTTAAATTCAAAATCTGATCTTTTAGGGATTTGCATTGTAAGGATGTAAGAACTGAGTCATGCCTTTGTATAGGTAGTAGATAGGGTCACCTTAAATGATTGAGTGTAAGCAGGTCTAGATCATAGTCAGGTCTGGATAATCATTCACTGTAATAGATGAGGTTAGGTGAGAGAGGACAAGCTCGTAGAGCCCCTCTTTTGTAAAGAGATCTTGTATCATATTTCATTAGGAGACTTAGGAGGATTCAGAGAAGTCTTAGAAGAATAACTCAGGATAGATTTAGAATAGGAGGAAGAACTGGGACTCTGTTGTAGTCTAGGTTTTGTAAAAACATTTGTATAGACACATAGAGATAATAGAAAGGAATTTTTTCCTTCACATGGTGTGTTTATGTATTTGTCTTCATTGTTATTATTTTATATGTCATTCATGTTTTGAATGTATGAACTAGTGAAGTGTTGTATAAGTTTCAATTGTTTCTTGTCTTTGAGTTTCGAGTGCAAGGAGTGCACATTTTTTCGCAAGGATTACGTTGACAGAGGTGATTTAACCTCATAGAATCTCAGAAGAGATATCGTTGAACCTTCATCAACATAAGTGCAAGGAGTGCACAAGAAGAACTCTATGTTGATTTCAGAGAGAAACAGAGTTACTAAGAATTATGTAGATCTCTGTCAGGTGGGCATCGAGTAGGTGCAAGTGTGCACAAAGAGAACTCTTGTCAAGTTCAAGGAGAAGAGTATCAGAGGAAGATACTCACAGAGTTGTTGAACACTCTATGGAAAATCTATGTAAGGTGTGCATTAAGCGGAAGGTTGCTAGGAGGGCACAAAGTTTTCCTTTGGAAGGAAACAGAAGGGCAGAGACCCTTAGGAGACTGAGTATATAAAAAATCTCAAAAGGGATAACGCAAGGAGTGCATGGGAAGAGAACTTATTCTAAGTCCTAAATCTCAAAAGAGACAACGCGTTCAAGAGCGTAAGAGAGACCTAGATAGTCGGGTTCACAACAGAAATTTCAAAGTTTGAAGCCTTTGAACACTGACAAAATATTCCAAGGTGGAAGAAGTCAAAATCTCAGGAGAAGGAGAGACAATAACCATTTGATCAGTTGTGGGGAGGAGCCTGGACGATTAGATCTATGTCCAGTGAATGAAAGAAGCGCAGAGGAGAGGAACAGGCCCAATCTGTTGGATTTGAGTGTAGAGGACCAGCAACCATTGGATCCAAAGGTAAGTGCACAAGAATTAACCCTTGTGTGCGAAGGAGAGTGGACTCGTCAAAGTCCCGAAGCTCGAAGTGAACAGGGACCTCCCATCATCCAGGGCGATAGGTGGCAAAAGATCTGAATTTTTGGATGGAAGCACTCTGGGAGGAACGAGTGCGCAAGAGTTGAAACTCTCGAAACCTAAATACCTGAAGCGGATAAAGGCCATTAGATCAAGGGGGAGACACGTTTCAAGAGATCATGTGTTTTGGGTGAAATCACAACAAGAGGAACGAGTGCATAGAAGTTTGAAACTCCCGAACCCGAATAGTCGAAGTGTCGAAGAGTCGAAGGGTCGAAGAGAATATGGACCATCAGATCCAAAAGGGCACATGGCGAAATATCATGAAATCCAAGTGAAAACACTCCAAGAGAATGCAAAGGAAGAAATTTTGAGATCGACGAAGCCTGAACAACCGAAATAGTTGGGAGTCGTTGATTTGGGTTAGACAGGTGTCACCATATCGCGAACTTCAGAGGATCATACTGTGGGGTTTCTAAGGAGTTGTATTTCAGAATATCCTAAAGCACCGAAGCTTGAAATTTCTAAGGGTTGTTCATCCAAAATAAGGAATGTGGATTGTTGATCTGTGAGGGGATGTGCGGAGGATGGATATTCACTCAATTGGATAGTCGTTGGATCATGGAGGACATGTGTTAGAGGATCCGACAATCCATAAGGATTCACTCTGGAGATTTGTGGTGGTTGAGATTTGAGATCGTCGAAGGCCAAAGTCCCAAAGTAGATGACAGTCGTTGATCTGGAAGCAGATGCATGGTGCCAGATATGGAATTCCGAGTACAGAGCACTTCGGAGGAAAACAGAGAGTGAAAGCGCCAAAGTACCAAAGGAGATATCAATTGTTGATCGAGGAGGAGGTCGAAGGACCATTGATTTGGTTGAGGGGGACAAATTCCCAAAGCAGGAGCACAACCATCGATTGAAGAGGACACGTTGAAGATGATCTGCCATTTCAAAGAAATCTCTCTGAAAGAAACAAGATTTTGAGAACTGAGATTCTCGAAGGTCGTACTCATGGAGGAAATCCTGGCTACATATTTAAAGGGACGGGTGTCAAAATATATTCCACTTTGGAATATTTCCACATGGAGGAAATAAAAGTTGAGATTTTAAACTTCCAAAGGTCAAAAAGTCATAATCAATCGTAGTCATTGATTTAGAAGGGAGCTACATGTCGACAGATCATGGAGATCTGCGATTAAGCGTGGAAGGAAGAAAGAATATAGGAAAAGGAGATTAGATCGTAGATTTTGATTTCAGATTATCATAAAGGGGTCGAAGATTGATGGATGAGAAGAATTGTGGGGCCAAGACATGCTCAAACATTAATTTTCCTTGAGCGAGCCGCAATTGGAACCACGGTTTTAAAAAATGGATACGTGGTAGTTGGAGATGAATTGCGGGGTGAAAAGAGGTTTGGTATAAAACCACTCTTTCTCATGCCTACAATCACGCATTTGTGCAAGGTCATAGCCTAGGGGAATATGTAGGAAGGGGCTAGTGAAAAGGTTCTAGAACCCGCAAACTGAAGAGTGCACAGACAGAGGGTGCGAGTATCACAGGACCTATGCCTAAAGGAGAAAAAGGGGCCTGTGTATAATTGTTTTGTGTTCAAACGAGAGCCCGAAGAGTTGATTTGAATCAGGTGAAAGAAAGATCCTATAACGGGAGGTCGTAGAACCCCAGGAGGGTAGGGGGGTTGCATCACATGCCTTGCACACCAAGATGGATATAAAAGACTCTGAGTGACATTTGGTGCTCAAGTACCACGGCGGTATGCATAGATACATCTAGACAGACATGAAGTTTTTGGACATCTCGCCCTTGGGTGCAACTTATCGATATGTTGTCAAAATCGAGAAGAATCTTAAGAAAAAGACACAATAGTTTGGGTCTACAAACCCCTCACAACAGAAGCAGGTAAAAGAAGGCCCCAAACCACAAAAATAAGGAAATATCAAGGATGGATAGCCTTAGGAAAACCAATATAAGCCACAAATAAATAAGGACAATGTGAATACAAAGAAAGACACTGGGAAGTGGTGCAAGTTCCAGAAGAGCCCCTAGCATAACACTAAAGAATGTCTCTCAAAGAACTCATTGGTGGCCAAGGTGAAATCCTCTGAATCAGATGTGGGCTCCAACTTTGAGTCATAACCAGAAAAAGGGAGACAGATCATTAACGTAGAACCCAGTACCACCATTACTACCACCAAGGTCCATCCCGATGAACTTGATGAAATAGAGGAAGGTGAGCGTCTCTTTCATTCACATATGTGGGTGAAGGGTAATCTATTGCACTTCATCATTAATAGTGGTAGCAAGAAGATCCTCATCTCAGTGGAGGTTGTTAAGTGGTTGGCTCTATCGAACGCACCACACCCACATTCATACACCATCGGTTGGCTCTGGTATGGGAGTGATCTCAATGTTAGCCAACAGTTCTACCTACCCTATGACATCAATCCCTTCAAAGATGAGGTATTGTGTGATGTCTCCCCCCTTGAAGTTTGTGATGTTCTTTCGAGACAACCTTATTCATGGAAACATCATACTGTATATGATTCTAGGCCTCGTAGTGTTATTATTACTTTGGACATGAAATTGTACAAGATACCTGAGGCAGTCCCACCTACTGTCATTTCCTTGATATTTTCCAAGTAATGCAAGAAGATCATCTCTCAAACTGAGAAGTTTTTCTTCTTCATGATTCACGCTCAAAGTGAGAGGAAGGTTGCAGCCACATACATGGCCTCCACGATAGGTCTCTCCATGCAGTAGAAGCAAGTGGATAAGGTCATGGAATAATACAAATACATATTCTCCTCACCCACTAGGGAACCTCTGCACTGTCAGGTCAAGCACTTAATTGATCTGACCCCCGACGCACCGCTACCCAATGGGCCAGTCTATCATGCTCTTTGTCAGAAAATGAGGAAATCAAGTGACAAATTTAAGAGATGCTTGAAAAGGTGAAGATCTAACCGATCTCATCACCTTGTGGAAGCCCAATCGTGCTTGTGCAAAAGAAATACAAGACTCGGTGAATTTGCATTGATTACCAAGCCCTAAATAAATTCACAGTCAGGAACCAATACCCAATTCCCCAAATTGAAAATCTCCTTGAGTAGCTCAAGGGGGGGAAATAATTCAATAAGATTGATCTAAAGTCTGACTACCACCAGGTCTCAATACATCAAATCGATGTATGGAAGAATTCCTTCAATTCCAAACAAGGTCTTTTTGAATGGTTGGTCATGCCCTTTGGCTTAACAAATTCCTCAACAACTTTCATGAGGATGATGGATGATGTATTGCAGCCTTTCACAAATTATTTTTTGGTGGTGTATTTGAATGACATCTTCATATTCAACAATATTTGGGTGGAGCACTTGTAGCATATTCAACACGTTCTACACACCTTGCAACAACACAAGATATATGAAAATTTGGAAAAATGCTCCTTTGGCATGAGCAGGGTCTAGTACCTAGGATAATTTTTTGCTGAGCATGGGGTGCATGTCAATTCAGATAATATCTAGATCATTCGTGACTATCCGGCCACAACCACACTCACTAACCTTTGGAGCTTCTTAGGCCTTGCCAATTTCTATCACAAGTTCATGTTGGGGTTCTCCTACATTGCATGGACCCTTAGCCAAGTGACCAGGGGTGGTGGAAAGGAAAATTTAGTGTGGAGCCATTCACAATATAAATAATTTGATGATTTGAAGAAACGCTTGTGCTCAACCCCGCTGCTCTCATTACCCAACCTGCAAAAACATTTTGATATTGAGACAAATTCTTCAGACTATGATGTGGGGGCAGTTATCACTCAGCATGGACATCCCATGGCCTATCATAGTGAGACACTATCATATATCGTCTTTAAGTTCCCCACTTATGACAAATAAATGTACTCCATTATACAAGTCTGCTACCAGTGGAGGAATTACATTCTCAGGCATGATAAAATCATCCACGTTGATTATAATCCCCTGTAGTTTACGCAGACACAAGGCAAATTGCAAAATGACCGCCATTAGAAGTGGTCCACATGCTTGTAGCATTTCCATATCAACGTCAAGTATAAGACATGGAGCACCAACCACGTTGTTGACTGCCTCAATCGCCCTCTATTTTTTTCACTAACCATGGTGCTACACTCCCACAGACATGAGACCTACACATGTCCCCAACTCTATGAGAGAGATCCTGAATTTTCCACTACCCACCATATGCTGGGAAAAAAAGAAGTTTTCATTGATTTCCATCTTCAGGATGGGTTATTTTTCCATCTGGGCCATCTCTGTGTCCCATCAAGTGAGAAAGTGAATATGATTTGGGAAGCTCACTACAATTGGGTGGTAGGACACTTCGGTGTAGAAAAGATAGTGGCAATGGTGCAACAACATTTCTATTGGCTAAAACTTCGACAAGATGTCAGCAAGTATATCAAGTCCTTCATAGCCTGTGCCATTTCCAAATTGGCCATTAAGAAACAAGGCATGTACACACCTATGTCTATTCCTAACAAGCCCTAGGAATCGATCTCGATGGACTACATGTCGGGCATTCCTTCAACCAATAAGGGAAATGACTGTGTTTTTGTGGTTGTTGATAGATATTCCAAGATGGCGATTACAGTCACTTGCAAGAAGAGAATCACCACGGAGGCTACTACTAAGATCTTTTTCGAATGAGTATGGGTAGATACCACAAACCATCATCTCAGATTGGAATAGTCAGTTCCTCAACACATTATGATCGTGCCTCTGGTCATGGATGGACACCAAGCTCACCAAATCCAAAGCATTCCACCCCCAAATAGATGGCTAAATAGAGGTTGTCAACAGGATGATCATGCATATCTTGCACATGTATAATTGTGAGATCGGAAGAG
>CBVK0100352185.1:0-21395 GCA_900067695.1 Picea abies
ATAAACACATGTACCATACCATGTACCAACAATGTATCTCAACCATATACCATATCACTCAATCATGCCATACACCATGTACCATAGGATATATCAAACAATTACCATAAATGGTGTACCTCAACAAAGTACCAAACAAACAAGATCATATACCAAGTATATTTCTACACCATGCAGCTAATATGTGCCTCAAGCATGTGCCAATGCCTCAACAATATACCAAAGACTTGCCTCAAGCATTCACTGTGACATCATCAACATTTAACCCTCAAAACATGCATATAAACATACATGTAACTCTGTAACATACCGAGTGTATGTGATCACAAACCTTCAAACCTTCCTTAACTTCAACAACAAGAGAATAACATCTTCATCAAACTTTACCTCAGTCTCACAGGACTAGTTTTGGGATTATTCAGAAACCCTAACTTTCAACAAGCATAACTTCGTACCTATAATGAATGAAGGTCTGGAAATTGTACCCAATATTATTTAATATCTTCTTTGCAATTACTCCAATTTTCACTTCTTGGAACATCCCATAAAATGAGTTACAGAAAAAATGGCAGACCTTGTTGAATTTTGTCTTATTCTAGAGAGGGAACTTGTATAGCATGCCACGAGCAAAATATTTGATATGTATCCATGAAAATCATACAAAATATATGAAGGACTGTAATATATCCATTTAATTTGGTCTCACTGAATTTGGATCCTCTATGAAGAAGTTATTATTTTTTGATCCAGAACACATGTTTGAGACTAGTTTCAAGACTAGCCCAAAACCCTATTTTTCCACAGAGTGTATCTTAGAAAATACAATGACCCAGAAGAAAAAACAATTTACCATAGATACCTTGATGTTTCATCTCAATATCCTCCAATTCTTTTTGTCTAAATCATTCTAGAAAACAAATTATAGTGAAAATGGTAAGATGACTTGTAAATAACATACCTTAGAACACATCCTCACAAGACTTCATCCTCCCTTGGAATTTCACCCTTCTTTACTTCAACGTCCCTCTGAAAATGCCTCAGATATCCTTGGTTACCTCAGATAAAACCCACTTGATTTTATGTTACAAATTAACTCCTAGGTTCCTTATTTATACTGGATTTGGAACCCTCTTTTTAGGGTCGACTTGACCCAAATAAAATTCAATTTAATTTTTAATGATTATTTCATTGGGGTTGGCTTTACCAACAACATCCTTAATATTTATTGCAATGAGGCCAACTTGTAACTTCTTGTTTTCAACAACTTTACCCTTTAATTAATGACTTGTAACTACTTAGGGGCTTCTTAACCATTCTTCAGGGCTTCCAAATTCATGAGAGCATATCTCCTCAACCATGAGGAACCATGTGGTGTACCACCTACCATTGGAAATTGCATGACGAGGACTATCCATCTATGATAGTATTACCTACAATTACATTTTCCTTCATGTTGTTATTATTTAATCAACTTCGGGTCCCATAACCACACCTTCAGGGCTACATGTAGACTACATCAAATGTACCCAACTAACTCACCATCAATATCAATCATACAAATTTCAATCAACTACCCAACATATCTATACCTCTCTAAGGGTTGACATCAATCTCTAAGGGTTGACATCAATCTCTAAAATCACTCTCCAAGGGTTGACATTAATGACAACCAACTTTCCAACAAACTTTTCACTTTTGTATTTATTAAAGTGATACCAAGGTCTTATTTATATTTACTCACTTACTAACCTTTGACAAATATTTGATCACTTACAAACCTTTGATATCAATGAAAATGTATTCAACGATTGACTACCTGAGTGGATCTAACCATTTTGGGTTGTTGGAAATTGTTTGGGTTTGAAGGATCGTCCATCTTCATCCTAGAAAGAATGATGACCAAAACTTGATCTGAAATATCGACTACCATGTTGATCTGACAGACACAAGGGTTCTCAATGCTACATCAATGAATTTCCCTTCGACTACACTCTAAAATGATAGTGCATGAGAAAGTATTCAAGAGGGAAACTCCCCAGTATTAGTTTTGTTCATTACGATGTTGTCTCAATAGAATATACAGTCACCGTGACAACTCGACTCGGCCAGTGTAGTAATTGAAATTGTCTCATTCTTTCATTTTCATTCTTTTATTCTTTCAAAGAACTTGACTAAGAAATCCCTTGTATTTCATTAGTCCACTACGTTCATGTAACTTAGTATTCTTGTAGTTTTTACTGCAGTTCCATGTCATACTCCACTATGGTACTTTTTGTCTTCATTTTGAAATCAATGCCAACATGATATTTCCATCAATCTCCCCCTTTAGCATTGATGGCAACACATCATACAAAATACTCCCCTAACAATGAGTAATTATTTTACCATTCTTTTGTCCCCCTTTGACATCAATCTCAAGGCCTATCATACCAAAATGAGGTTCACCACCAATTTTTTGTTGCTTACCCTTGTTTTGTTTTGAGTGACAGTACTTGTCATTATTTTTTTCTTGCTCCCCCTGTCAACATTTCTCCCCTATCATGATGACCTTTTTTTATTATTGTAGGGAGATTACTCCCATATTTTTCCTTAGATGTCCAAATGTTTCTTTAGGAAAGGGTTTAGTGAATATGTTTGTTATCTACTCCTTTGAACTGGCATACTCCAATCTAACTTTTTTCTCACTAACTTGCTCTCTCAAGAAATGATACTTGATGGGTATATGTTTGGTCTTTGCATGCATGACCGGATTCTTGAAGATGTTGATGGAAATTATATTCTCACAATAGATAGGTATCGGTTGATTACATTCAATTTTAACATCATCCATAAGATTTGAGTGCAACATTCAGCAGTTGCAATATATTTGACCTCTGTTGTAGATAGTGAAATTGATGAATGTTTTCTACTTGACCATGAGACAATACATTCCCTTAAGAAAATTGCATTTCCACTAGTGCTCTTTTTGTCATCCACACTACCATCCCAATCAACATCTTTGTAGGAAATTAGTTCAAATCCTTTATTCCTTGGATACCATAATCCAAATTCGAATGCACCCATAAGATATCTAAATATTCTCTTGACAACCATCACATGTGATTCCTTGGGAGATGATTGAAATATTAAATATTCTCTTGACAACCATCACATGTGATTCCTTGGGAGATGATTGAAATATTTCCACCATTCCTACTACCTGCATGATATGATGTCTAGATGTAGTCAAATATAGTAGACTCCCAAAAATAGATCTATATAGAGTTCAATCTACAAAAGATGACTCATCTTCCTTGTTGAGTTTGCAACTTGTTGTAATTGGTGTGTTGACAGGTGCACTTTCAGCCATTCTAAACTTTTTAAGTATCTCTTTCAAGTATTTGTACTGAGTAATAAACATTCCTTTCAATGATTGAGTGATTTGAAGTCCAAGGAAGAAAGTTAGCTCTCCAATCATGGGCATTTCAAGCTCTTTTGAAATTTCTTGAGCAAATTTATAACTTGATTCATCATTTTTGCAGCCAAATATGATGTCACCCACATAGACCATTGTGACTATAAAACCATATTTTTCAATTCTAATATAGATATTGTGGTTATACATGCCTCTTTTGAATCCTTGTTGCATCGGGTACTTATCCAATCTTGCATATCATGCTCTGTGTGCTTGTTTAATGTCATAGAGTGCCTTTTTCAACCTATACACTTGTTCTTCTTTTCCTAGTTGTTCAAATCCTTCTGGCTATTCTATGTAGACTTCTTCCTTTAGGTCTCCATTTAGAAATGCATACTTTACATCCATCTAATAGACTTTAAAATTCTTAAGGCATGAGTATGCTAGAAATAATCAGATGGCTTCCATTCTTGCAACTGGAGTGAAGGTTTCTTCAAAGTCAATCCCTTCTACTTGTGCATATCCTTTGCACACTCATCTTTCTTTATTCCTTATAACTTGATCATATTCATTAAATTTATTTTTTTAAATCCACTTGGTCCCTACCACATTTTTGTTTTTTGGTCTTGGGAGAAGTTCACGAGTCTGATTTTTCTCTATTTGATCAAGATCTCCATTCATGGCTTTGATCCAATCTTCATATTTGTTGGCCTCTGCAAATGTTTTGGGTTCTATTAGGGAGAGGAATGTTTGTTCTCATTCATATGTTAGTTTTCTTCTTGTTTCAACTCCAACACTTTTGTTACGAAGGATTTGACTTTCAAGATGATTTGTTTGTAGTCTCCTTGATGGTGCTTTTGTATCTTGTCTTGGTGATTCTTCCTCTTGGTGATGTTGGTCTTCCAAACCACAAATCATATGGTTTTTTGTTGTGGTTAACTCTAAGTTGTGCTATGTTAAGTATGTACATTTTTGTATACACTGCTTCTCTCCAAAATATATCTGGGAGTTTGGATTCATTTAATATGGTTTTAGTTTCTTCTTGAACAATTCTATTTTTCATTTCAACAACTCTATTTTGTTGAGGAGTTCTTGGAGGTGAAAAGTGTCTTTGAATTCCATGTGTTTCACAAAATTTGTTGAACTCATTTCAAGTAAATTCTCCTCCATTGCATGATCTTAGGCACTTGATTTTGAGATCAGTCTCATTTTCAACCCGTGCTTTGAAGAATTTAAACTTTTTGAATGCTTTTGATTTTTATTTGAGAAAGGATACCCAAGTCATTCTTCTATAGGAATCAATGAATAAAATTAAGTAATTTTCACCTTGTATATTTTTAGTTCTTGTTGGTCCACATAGGTCAGTATGAACAAGTTCTAATGGTTTTGACTTAGAGTATTCATTTTTCTTGAATATTAATTGTGTCTGCTTCCCATGTTGGAAGTTCCTACAAACAAAGTTTGAAGGTTTTATAATCTTTGGCATGTCTTTCACATCTTCCTTTCTACTAGTGTTTATCAAGTTGTTGAAGCTTATGTGTCGCATTCTTCTGTGCCATAATCAACTTTCATCTATTTGTCCCATGAAACATTTTTCTTCTTCTTATGTGTTTAAGATATATACATTGCTTGATGTCCTTGGTGAAACAACCACTAATTTTCCCAAGTCTTCTTTTCTAATTTCATGTTTTGGAGAGTCAAATATGAGAATGTATCCTTGATCACATGTTTGGCTCACACTGAGGAGATTAGGCTTCAAATTTTCAATTTATAGCACACTTTCTTCTTTAGCTTTGTTATTTCCCAAACTGATTTTACCCTTTCCAAGTATATTGGTAGAGACGTCATCTCTAAATATAACACTTCATTTTTCTTTCATTTTCATATTGAGGAATTTGTTTTGATCTCCTATCATATGATTTGAACATCCACTGTCAACATATCATTGGCTTCTTTTATTCTTGGCATATAAGGCTACCTTACATTCTGTTTCATTTTCTTCTATTTTTTTTTCCTTCCATATCTTATATTTTTTTTCTTGACTGTTGGAAATACTTGTCTTCATGGAATATTTTGATAGTCTACAATAACTAGCTTTATGACCATAATTGTTGCATTTGTAGCATTCAATATTGTAGTCTTGTAATGGAGAAAATGAATTAAAGTTTTTTCTCCTTTGATTACTAATAGACTTGTTGTTCCTATGGCCATATCCTTAAACACTTTTACGATAGTTCTTTCTATAAGTTTTATAGTCTAATGTTTTATGCCCAAAATTATGACAAGAAAAATAGTAGCCAAGAAAGAATTGTTGATACCTTTTGGGGAGAGTTATTTTTGGAGTAGTATTTCTTCTGTACTCATTTATTTTTGGAGAGAGTGCAAATATTTCTTGATTAGAGTCATTATTTATCTAGTTCTTTTCTCTTTTGAAGGAGCTCTAAAGGGAAGCTCCATAAGTCTTTGGATTTTTATCACTTTTCTATGTTCCATATTTTGAGTCTTTATTAGTTTCCTTGTGATCATAATCTAGTCCAGCCTTATTACTTGATGGTAATTTACTTTTAAGGATGTCATCCAATATTTTTGAACTACTTTCAAACTTTGAATGGTTAGTGACTTTCTTAAGTTTCCTTCTTAGAAGAACTATTTCAACCTCTAATTTTTCATAGTTTTGTTCCTTGTCATTAAGTCATTTACTTAAGAATTTTTCAATTATTTTAGCTTCTTGTAGTTGAGTTTTCAAATCAATAATGATTTGTTATGTTTTCTTGATGTTTTTTGTAACATATTCTTCTCTTGATTTTTTTTCTTCCTTATAATCTAACAATTGTTATTTTAATGATTTATTCTTCCTTCTACATATTCTCGATTCTTTAAGGGAACTAATGAGTTCTCCTTCAAGATCGACTTCAACTTCTGGATTTTCTTCATTTTCATAAGTATTATCTTCAGTTGTGTTAGTTTGAGTTTCTATTCCCAGAAAGAGAACCTATGTATCATCATCTTCACTCATGTCAGTTGAGTTACTGTCTTCTTTAGAATAAAAGTTTTTTTTCTTTTTCTTATAGAATTTCTTTTGTATTGGGATTTACCCTTTTAATGTTTTTTCTAGTTGTAATATTATTCATCGTCACTATCTTTTTCCTTGAGATAAGGAAATTTGGAAGCAAAGTGTCCAATTTTTCCACAATTGAAGCATTTGAAAGGTAACTTCCCTTTGTATTTGCCAGATCCTTTCTTAAGTTTCTTAATGAAGTTTGCTTCTTCCTCATCGGATTTGTCCGAGTTGCTTTCATTTGATACATGTTCATGGTTTTTAGTTCCTTTTAATACTTTGAAATTTGTTTAACCTTTTGAAGGTTTTTCGTGTCCTATTCTCATTTCATAGGCTGTGATAATCCCATGTAGTTCATCCATTGTGAGTTTGTCAATATTATCTCGATCTTCCAAGGTATACACTTTGGGATAATATCTAATTAGGAGTGATATTAGTACCTTTTGGACTATTATTTTGTCATCTAATTCTTCTCCTACTCCTTTGACTGTGTTGACATTTTCATCTACTCTTAGAAGATACTTTGCAATGTTTTCTTCTTCTTTCATTTTCAAGATTTCAAATTGTCCTCTGTACATTTGAAGCTTTGATTTCTTGACTTTGGAATCTCCTTCATAGATGATTTGTAGCTTGTCCCAAATATATTTTTCTGATTTACAATGAATGACTTTGACAAATACAGTATTTGCTAATCCACCCAGAATTGCATTTACAGCTCTTGAATTATCATTACAGAGTTTCTTTGCAGTTATGTCCGAAGGAGAAGTTTCTGGTACATCGTAACCCTTTATCAAAAATATCCAGATATCACATCCTAGGGCCATTAGGTAAATTATCATTCTTATACTCCATAATGCATAGTTATCTTCTTTGAATAGTGGAGATATGTTTGAGGACATCCCTTCTTGTTGATCCATTGTGGTTTCTTAGAATCTTCCTTCCAGTGATTAGATTGTGATGAAGGAACCCGCTCTGATACCAATTGTTGGAATATTGTTTCATACTGAGAAGGGGGGTGAATTAGTATTATCCTTTTTCCAAAATTTAAAACCAATTCATTATTAATTTTAACAAATCAAAACAAATGATCAATAGAAAGCTACAGTACACATAATTTGAACATGGAAAACCCAAAAGCAAAAAATGTTCTTCTTATTTTTAATAAATATTACATTTAATTTATGAGCTCCAACTCAAAGGAAAAACCAATTCCTTGTTTTACTAGCACCAACTAGAAGTAGGTTGCAACCCCTCTAGATTTTACCAGCACCCACTGGAAGGAAGCACCAAATCCCTAGTTTCTTCAGCTATAACTGAAAATATGCTATAACACCTTGGTTTACCAGCTTCAAATGGAAGGAGTCTACACCCTCCCTTGTAGGCTCCAACATTCCCTAGCACCGCCCAACCTCCCTTTTTATGATAAGTACTTCAATATTCAAATCTTCATAATCTTCTTTGTCTTCAGTTGCATATCTTCATTTACTTTATTGGTCTCTGACACTGTTATTGATCTTTAGATTTCAAGCCCAGAGACACACCCTCTTTCAACAACAATTTATGTTTATATAGTCTTCCAATGGTCATGTACAACTAAACAATTGCACCTCTTCAATATAGGAATGTATCTCTTCATTATAAGTATGTGCATTTTCAATATAAGTTATTAATCATATTATTTTAATTAATACAATGTCACTGAACCATTGTACATTTTAGATAGTTTACTCACGTTTTCAATTGGGTCAATAGATTTTGACTATCATGATTTGATTCACTTTTTATCTTACCATAGCTAAATACCACCATGGTTTGCAAATACCATGTGCTCTTTCAATGGTCATGTACAACTAAACAATTGCACCTCTTCAATATAGGAATGTATCTCTTCATTATAAGTATGTGTCTTTTTAATATAAGATATTAATCATACTATTTTAATTAATACAATGTCAATCAACCATTGTGCCTTTTAGATCGTTTAGTCACATTTTCAATTGGGTCAATAGATTTTGAATATCATGATTTAATTCACTTTTTACCTTACCATAGGTAAATACCACCATGGTTCATAAATACTATGTGAACATACCATGTCCTCTTTCACTTTTACCCTTTTTCTTTAACTCCACTTTCACTTTTCCCTTTTTCTTTAATCTAATTTCACTTTTACCTTTTTCTTTATTCCACTTTCATATTTACTCCTCTTTTATGTAAACTCCACTTCCACCTAACATTTCAACTTTTATTCTTTATTAAAGTCGTATTCATATTTAATCCACTTTCATTTCCACTTTTGCGTAAACTTCGTTCCACTTAACTTTTAAACTTTTGTTATTTATTAAAGTCATATTTTTATTTAATCCACTTTCATTTTCGCTATTGTGTAAACTTTGTTTCCACTTAACTTTTCACTTGTGTATTTATTAAAGTGATACCAAGCTCACATTTATATTTAATCACTTACTAATCTTTGACAAATATTTGATCACTTACTAACCTTTGATATCAATAACAAGTTATTCAACAATTGACTGCATGACTGGATCTAACCATTTGTGACTACTGGAAATTGTTTGGGTTTGAAGGGTCATCCAACTTCAGCATGACAAGAATGATGACCAAAACTTGCTACTAAATGTTGACTATTTTGTTGATATTACAGACTCAAGGGTTCTTGGTGTTGCATCAACAAATTTATCTTTGACTACACTCTTGAATGATAGTGCACGAGAAAGTATTCAAGAGGTAAACTCGCCAATGTTCATTCCATTCACCACGATCTTGTCTAAACAGAATAATTAATCACCAGGAAAACTCAACTCGACCAATGTAGTAATTGAAATTGTCTCATTCTTTCATGTTCATTATTACATTCTTTCAAAGCACTCAACCAAACAATCCCTTGTATTTCGGTAGTCCACTACATTCATGTAACTCAGTATTCATGTAGCTTTTACTGTAGTTCCATGTCATACTCCACTATGGTACTTCTTGTCTTCATGTTGACATCAATTCCAACACGATATTTCCATCATGATAATCTTCCTAATACATTGTCAATCTACACATCTAGAAAAAATAATAAAGATCGGGTTCTCTTTGATACCTGGAAGCCCCTCCTGAATGATATTAAGAGAAAACATGAAGCAATCAGCAAGGCATGAAAAAAAATATGGAATGCCTCTTATAGATTGCTTGAAGATTTTGGAATGGATGTAATGGTAGACCTTGAAGAGGCACCTTCTATTGACTCGAGAATAGAGAACGTATAGGCTAGAAGAGATAGAAGCCAACAAACCATTGAAGGAATCACTAAAGTAAATAAATAAGTCCTAAAAGAAAAACCCATGAGGCCATCTATGATGATCGCACTAGCCATGGACTTGATTCACAAGACAGAGCAAAGTCTAAAGATGGAGGTAACACCCAAGATTTGTGACAGCGAAATAGATCTAGAAAAGAACCAGTTGAGAAAAGTGGATGTGATCCTGAAGGACTACGTGTTATGGAAGGCATACAAAGACAACATGCAGCTCTCTAAGACTTCTTCATCATTGTATTTTGTAATAAATTTTCTTTGTTTTAATCATATGACATTTGTAAAGTCCTAATCCAAAATATGAAATGAAATTTTCATCTGACATTATGACAGTTACAGAATTTGAACAACCCCTCTTGTTTTATAAAAGATTGTTGCAAAGTGAAAAGGACTTTTTCCCTTTGAAAATGAGGGATGGTATTATTACTTCTGAGTGAATAAAGAGAAAGAGGCATTATGGGAATTTATGATTTTGGTAGATGTGTATGAGACTTTTCTTTGTTCGTTTTTCTTTTTCTTGAGTAGCATGGAATTCTATTGTATGAACTATTTCTTCACTTTATTCTAGATACTCATGTTGTCATATGTTTCCTTATGAGTATAGAAATAATGGTGTGAATGCATTCTACAACTAATTGTTAATGTATTTGTAGCATTGTTTATCGTCACCTACCATTGGCACACATGAATTATTTTTGGTTCTAGTGGTATTATTTCTCAATATACTCGTATAGTTAGCTTGCTCCTGATCAAGATATGATAAGTTAATATAGAGTTAGAATATCATAGTGTTAAACAACTCTAATTTCATATTTATTTCATATTTTAATTCATTTGAGAACATTTTTTCTCAAATTCATAATTAGAAAATATTTTGAGTGGAAACCAAACCCACATGCTAGTCGAAAATGTTATACCAAACGAGAGTGGGTCTAATCGGGACCTACCATCGAACATTCTCCTTTACCTTCTTGACAGGACAAGCTGGACCTGTCAACACTAAGGTATATACAATAGTGCTTGCAGAGGAGGTCATGTATAGTAAACTATATCTCATAAATCAAAATTAACTAATTACTTTTAATGTGTCTGGGGCATGAATTCTCCCATGTGCCTCAAGGATGAAATCCACAATCCTTTTAAATTAAAGATTGGTCCTCCATTCAACATTATCCTTCTTATATAAATCCATGCTTTAATAACCATACACCATATCCTTCTGATGTAAGTCCATGCATTGATTATATGCATCATGATTTGAGTTAATATTTACATTATATCCCACCCATTAATAATGCACATACATTATATCCTTCTCATGTAACATGCAACCTAATTTGAGATAATATACTTGCATTATATCTAACATGGTTTGAGTTAATATACTTATATTATATCATTTTCATGTTAATCTTCACACATTGCATTAATAACACATCATGTAGTTGCACATCTAATGATGCCAATATACATTATATCCTCCTCATGTAAATTCATTCATTAACAATACAATATCATGGTTTTCAAGTTAATAGAGTTGTATTATATATTAATATACTTCCATTATATATTTCTCATGTAAATATTGATGCATTACATTAAAAGGCAATATGAAAATGTTAAGTTTATATTCTTTATTCTTTATTGACGTGGTGTGTGAATTTGACTATGAATATGGCGGTGATGGTTAATGTCCATTGAGATCAAATTTCATCTATTTGACCTTACGAAAGATAAGGAAATTACTTGTGTTTCTTTGGAATTCTATTTATGTGCTCGAAAAGATTTAAGAGAAGTGTTCCTAAATCACGATAGTTTTGATGAGTGAAAAGGTTAGGAAGGTCAGTTAATAACAAATATTTTGAACTTGTGATCTGATGTAAGTGTATACATGACAATCTAAGAGAAATTTTTTTTCATATTCAACCCTCTTAGTGTAACAAATATGACAAATCATTTCAACGCATGACATATTAGGAATTGTCCAATGCCTTGTTTCACTATGGAGCTCGTGAGAATTTGTCCTTATTTTGGCAATGTTGATTTTCTTCTTTATGCTAGTCAAAACAGAGAGATACTTTTGGTTTTCTAGATTAAGGTTGATCACCTCCTTATAGTATATTAATTTTATCTTACCCTCTAATTCTTTATCACACCACAATTTCTCCTTAAATTTAGATACAATAATATGCTTAGTATTATCATTATTCTACAAAGTGATCTCTTCCTTTATATCCCAATTATTTAACCAAGAATTGGCATCTTTATTCCAACCTTTCTTGAATCGTAGGTGGTTTTGACTATATTTTGAAGCAATCTTAGGAAGACTATTGTCTTGACATGTTGTTTACCTTGGTCTTCAGAATTAAGTATTGTTACCCCTTGACATGTAGGGGTAACTAGAGGATTTTTTTTTGCACTTGTTATTCTAATTACAATGAGAATATGAGCCAAAAGTGTGACCATTGTTGTGATCATTTATTGTATTTGGAAATTCTTACATTATCTATGTAAAGTGTTTGACCTAGGTGGTATCTCTATACCCTTTGTGGTCAATCATGATCCATCCTCCTAGTACCCATTTTTAGAATAGTCCTTGTTGGTATGGCCTTGTCCGAGTACCCCTTGGTAACATTAAGTTGGCACCATGTAGGTAATTTATGGCCTGGGTATGTATACAAGGGTCTTGATATGGATATATTAGGACACATGATCTAGGGGAACCTCTAGTATCACTTACTCCTTTCTATGTAAAAGTGTTTCTCATGTTGTAAAGGTCATCACACCTATAAATCATATTTATATTATGCCTAATCTTGGACCCCCCTCTTATGTATTTGGAACAATTTGTCCAAGGACTCCTGGAGATGATTCTATAGTTTATCATGGAGTTTCATGTTTCTTGAGGTAGTTTCACAATTCTCGAGGTAGTAAATGTATAGGAATTGGTCACATCATTCGAGGAACTTTGGGGATATTTTCACATTCATGGATCTCCTTTTGAAATGCCATGTTGAATATCCTTGGATGCCCTCATCTTTCATTCTTTTTGAAGCATCTTTTCACTTAATTTGAGGTCTAGCCCCTTGGAGGACTCTTCTACTAGTCATTTTCACCTTTGGAGGAGGAATGTTGGGGACTTATAGGAGGTCATTCAACATCTAGAGGGGAAAAACACACTTATTAAGGGAAACATTTCACTTCCACACCTTATTCCATGCTTGTGGACTAAGTCGTCCACTCCTAAAGCCCACACATGTCACACGTGGGTTTAATTCATGATTTTGAGGGGGACAACTTGGTAGTTGAGCTTACTTTACTTGATTTGGGCAGATTATTAGGGGATATATAGAAAACCTTTAGGAAATATTATACTATTTTTATGATTTCAACCTCCCTAGATGAGGGAATACATATTTTGAGGGCGACCAAATTCAAGAGTAGATATATTTTGATAGAATGCCCATAATTCCACTAGATCAACGACATTAGATGAATAATGTCTATGGGATTTCCAAAATATGTTCATAATATAAATTTGGGCAAAAATTTGACAAAATTATGGTTCTTTTAAAATATTTTGTAGGAATATTATCACTAAATTGTTGACCACCCATTTGCATATTTGAAGTAGGTCGTTGAGGCCTTTGAGGAGGTTGTTTCACTTTTTGAGGGTGTCATTCCACTTGGTCAAGGATATGTTTCTGTATTTGAGACCATTTCATGCCTTGATTTGAGCTTGTTGGGGGCCTTTTGACTAATTTACTCATGTATTATGGATATTATTGTATTAGTACTTTACTCATTGTTGACCAGACTCTCCATGTTTGTGACAAGATAATGGAATTTTTAGTTTCTATAGGATAGATATAGGGGAATATTATTTTTATATTGAGAGAGATGGTATATCCATTCTCTATAAAAGGGAATCACTTCTCATTGTAATTCATTACTAGAACTTGTGGAGAACACTACTCATTTACTATTATGACTATCTTTTTGTTATGGATGGAGAACTTGAGCACTCTCTTTGAGGATGATGTATTTTGAATGCTTTACAATTTCATGGATATTCTTGGATATAGGATTTTGTGGATGAAATATATTTATTTAGTTTATGAATTGATTTATTAAGTAAGTGATATTTCTTAATATTTGTGGATGTTGCTTATGAATGGTTGTAAAGTGAGTTGTTCTTCTCTAGTGTTGGTGGTGCACTCTCTTTCTCTTTTCTTGAATAAGTCCCTTCCTCAAACCCTTTGTAAGATTGCTACTGGAGTATCTTCCCCTTGAATTATCTTGAAGCTTGTAATGCACTAGGAGGATTTGTTAGGTTTTGTAGTGGTCAACCCTAGCTATCACCCTAGTTTCACTTACACTCCCTCAAGAGGAGCCTCAGTTGACCCCATATGCCCTAAAGAAATAAGTAGGAACTAGTATTCTCTTATTTATTCAATCATAAAATCAAAATTTCAATTTGTATTTTTGTTTTAGGGTAAATTTAGGGTTTTTATAATTTATAATTAATTTTCAGCCATAAAAAACCTAGACATCTAGGGTGTTCTTGCATATGTTTAACCCAAAATCATTTTTATTGGAAAATTGGCCTACCTAGTTTAATTTGATGCATTTTTAGGGTTGAATGGCTTGGTCTAGTTGGTTTTATATGCTATAAAAATTTTAGAATTAGATTTATTCCATGTTTTAGCCCAAAAAAACCACTTGTTTGCAATCTATTTAAGTGGAAATATGTTGTTGTTATAACTTGTTTATTGTTGTAATTTGTTTATCTTTTATGCAATTTTTATGACAACCTTGAGTAATTTTTATATATTCATTGTTTGGGGATAATTTGGAATTAGGTAATCACTTGATAAATCCTCTAAAACATCCCTAAAGTTATAAAACCCTAAATCTAGAATTCACTTTGAGTAACCACCTAATCCATAACTTATTTATCATATTAAATTGATGGTAAAGTGGGTAATTCATAAGTGACCTTGTACTTGACTTGTCTTGTCTTAGGAAACCTAACTGATACTAGGGAAGCCTGTACTTGACTTGTCTTGTCTTAGGAAACCTAACTGATACTAGGGAAGCCTGCCTTGTGTTGGACTTGTCCTTCACTAAAATGAGGGAAGTAGTTGTCTAGGTGACGATGAAAATACTTCCATGTTCACTCATCTTTGTACCCTGTGAAGGATTTTCACTAAGATTCAATATTGTGTGATAATAGGTACCTAGTCATAGTCATGCTCTTGTGGGGCAAAACCTTGCTTCTGTTAGGAGGATATGATAGGGTGTATTTCCTTTTATTATGAGATTACAAATTATAAAACACTTTTGGATTTTTTCTATCTTTCTACATGATTCTCTAGAGATGCTACAACCCCAAACTTCACAACCATATGAGATAGTAAGAGTGACAAGACTCTCAAAGAGTATTTTTTTGCTATCCCTGTAGCCAAAGGTCTAATGATTTACAATTGTTTTCAATCCCATAATAAGTTTTCCACCATCCATCCATCATTTTCTCAATGTTATAGTTCAAATTGAGCTTGTGATCAAGATCAATTCCAAGATATTTGTATGAATTCAGTTCCTCCAAGATTTTGTTGTCATACACAAAATTAGCGTAAGTGATATTTTAGGATTTAATTACCATAACCTTTGTTTTTTCAGTGTTAACAATGATACTTGTACTAGAGCAAAAATCCTTGAGATTTTTTAGTTGTGTTTTGAGATCATAGGGACTCCTCAGTATAAGAACATTATTATTAGTGTAAATAAGAAGGATGGTGACTATAGCTTCTATAGTTGGGCTGACACAACCTACTTCTTCCAAGAAACACTCTAACTTGTCAATGTATATGCCAAAAAGGGTAGGGGATAGGGTAAAAACTTGTGTAACTCCTATATTACAATTAATTTATTTTGACCAACCCTTAGTGTTCCTAAACTTGGAAATAATATTCTTATACAATCTTATAGCAAAAACTCTTAGTTTGAAAGGAACTTTTAGCTCTTCTAGCCTATTCCAAAGGTTAATTTCTGTCACTGTGTCAAAAAAGATTATAAAGTCAATGAAACAACATAGGAGATTGGTTTTATTAATCCTTAGGAATAATATGGAAAATGTATAAGGTTTTGTTTTATTGATTAATACTAATATTGATTGTAGGGGTGGTATGAGTGGGAGGGATCATTTTAGATCTTGAAGGAAAAGAAGAATATATATATTCCTAAGGATTGGGGAAGGATTCTAATAATCAATTTGAGGCACTTGCTCTATTCCAGGGTCTAACGATCATTGACAAAAGAAAACACAGAAGTATAATTGTCATCAAAGTCTCAAAATTAATAATCAGACCTTTGTGTAAAGGGATAGAGAGGGATCAAAGTGGGTTATCGCAAATCATCCATGGCATAAATAAGGAGATGTAATTATTTGAAAAGGTGGAGTCCTTTCATGTATTCATGCAAATGAATTGGAAGGAAGATGAGTCAGCCAACATGGCCAACAAACTTGACCAAGGAATTGTTTTGGATAAAAGGGGACAAGTATGAGATCCATTCTCTTAAGAGTATGGTCATAATCATGATTGTAAAAAATATAAAAGTGTGGTTAAGGAAAATAATGGGGGAATTTATCCACCCATTATTTTGAATTATTATGCATTTAATGGTGAAACTCTGGCATACATGTTGAGCAAACAATAGGTTAAGTCGCATACCATAAACCAAGCTCTTTACTTGACACCATTGAGTGAGGATTGCATATCACATAGTATGAAGCTAAGGTGTGTGGTCATTCAACCTTTTTCCATCATAAATTATAACTCATGTCAGATAATGGTGAGTACCAATAGTGAATTGGGGAAAAATGAGATGTAGTGAGAAGCTTAAATATACCTACAACTTGTTGGAAATAAAACTTGAGAACCTTTGCTTATTATTCTTGGGAGCTTGAAGAATAGGACCAACATAGGATTAGAGGAAAGAATTGGTAATTGATGCATGGATGATTATTATTGTGTGGAATTCATCCCTCAAAATTGGAATTTTCTAGGAATTTTGCAATTTCGAAGTCAAAGTAGATCTCCATGGGTTATTTTCTATTGGTAGTGAGTGATGACGCTCTACATAGAAGCCTCTAGAACTGTCATTGGTTAGAGAACTATTCACACACTATCAATTGGTATTCTTGGTGTCAATTTACTGGAAGAAATGGCACACATACATCTCGAAAGATGCTCAGTCTATGAGGTATCATAGATCAAGAAAATTCTAAGGACTCAAGAAAACAACATCGCATGCCATAATACAACTATCATTGAGCTTGCAAATCAAATTTAGATGCAAGAGGCGGGAGAGATAATCAAATTGTGTTTTTCATTCAGGTGGTGTAGTTTTAGAAGAAAGAGATCGTTGAATTCAAGGAAGGATGTGCATTGGTAAGGCACAATGTCATTGAATTAATCAACCATCAAAACATGGCTTCTACAAAGGAGGATCTCTCTGTTGGTTCATTAAGAAACAAAGATGGAGGCACGGTGTAGTAAGAGATGGTAGATATGAACAAGGAATTTGGTTCCTAACACTCGGTCAATACATAAATGAAGTTATAATGCACCAAACAATTTCTCAGATTTTTCATGTATTTCAAAGTTTATTTATTAGTAGGCATCTACCTTAAATATACCCCTATAGGGGTAGTTAAAAACTTCAGTTTGAACATAGAAATTGTGCCATAGATGTCAAGGAGCAAATTTTGATTTTGTTTTTATCTATTTTGAAGAACAAAAACTTGATATGTATTATCTTGTTGAGCAATACGAACAAACAATTTTACTTATATAAATTATAAGTTAAAAAAAACTAAAACTTATAAAATTTGTTTTAATGTAAATATTTATTTATATAAATATTTTGTTTTGTTTAATTAACTTCTTATATTTACTCTAAAGTATTTAATATTGATGTTAATAAAATGATTTATGTGGATTAATATTATAAAGACAACATTTTTACTTAATTGTAAAAAACACCTTTTAAATGTAATGATTTTTTTTTATAAATTTATTTTAATATAATAATTTTCTTTTATAAATTTTGAGTTAATGACAAATTAATCAAATTAAAGAGATTGATCTATATAATAATAATAATAATCTATTTTTAAGGTCACGACCAAGCTATGCCTAATTGGTGTATGAGACCCCCTTGTTTGTGGGACAAGGGGTTCCTTTTGCCCAATGATTTGACTGGTAAAATCTACAGAGGTATACATACCCTACCCTCTCTGGATTTAAACGTGTGACCTTTTAAAAAGAAACACATATTCTTAACCATTAACCATATAAAAAAAATTATGATAAAATTTAATTGTGTAAATGTTATATTCACAAATATTAAAACATTATCCTTTATATATTACCAAGGTTTATTAAGTGTCTAACAATGTTATATAGGACCAAGGATTCATCAAATGGATTATCATGTCACACATAAAGATAATATCAGTGTTGTCCTTTATTGACGCAATCGTGTGTAATTTTGAATTGTAAAGATTTTCATTTAGAACCTATTCTTCTATCGAATACTATAATGCTAAATAATTTTTTAAGTTCTTTGATTGCATAAGTGATTTGTTGCATAAGAAAGATGTTCATTAATATAAAGCATTATAATAATAAAGTATTTAAAATTTTTATAAAATAAAAAAAATATATTAAAATATATATAAATAAATAAGCATATATAAACAATAAGTTGGTTGATTGGATCTATCAAATTTTGAGAGGGATCAAATTTCTAGAAGTGTAAATTTTAAATTTTTTTCAAGTTTTATATTTTATAAAAGATATTCATCTCTAGAAATTGGATCTCTTTCAATGTTTTATAAATATGTGATTAAGATGGATCTATTTAGCTATAGAACTAACATTATATATGTGTGGGATAGATGTCTTAAATTAATTTGATAAAAAGTAATATGAGGTTTTTATTAAAAAATTATAATTATAAATTTAATTTAAAAAAAAAAATATTATTTATATAAAATTAGTTTTTTAGTTAAATATGAGTAAAATTTGTTAAATTTTATTTTATAAATATAATAAATAATAAATTAGAGATATATTTAGAAGAAATTAAAAATATATATAATTAGTAATCTAATATAGGTCTTAGTGGACGTTAATAATCATCATTATTATAATAATAATAATATTTAGTAAAATTTTATAAATGAAATTTTTAATTTTTAATTTTTAATTCATTAAATAATGAAAATAAAATTAATAATTAAACATTTTAATAAAATGGATAAAAATAAATAAATAAATCAAAATGAAAATTAAAAATTAAAAAAAAAAAAACGAAAGAAAACAATGAAGAAAAAGTACTTCATTAAGCAACTCTTAAAAAAACCCTCTTAGAAATTATTAACTAAAAAGTATAAGTTAATAATAAGTTAATATTGATATGCACATTCCTAATTGCCCAAATTCTATAAAAATATATTTTGTTCTTCATTAAGCAACTCTTAAAAAAACCCTCTTAGAAATTATTAACTAAAAAGTATAAGTTAATAATAAGTTAATATTGATATGCACATTCCTAATTGCCCAAATTCTATAAAAATATATTTTGTGTAAAATTTAAGCAATTCATTTAAATTAATAAAATTAAACCATAATTTATAAACATTATTTCATTATACCACCATACCTAAATTTTTCGAACAAACTAAGAATCAAAATAAAATATTTCTAATAATTTTGCATATAGTCTCTTTCTTTATCTATGTTCACGATTAGAAGATTTGAGAACCCTTGTCATCATCTTAACCATAAATCATGCAACTCATTAAGTTTCTATTATTCCAGTGCTTAATTACTTCATAAAATGGAAAGTATATATGTGTTGGTGGGTACAAATGACCTTCACTAATATACTATGATGTGATGTAGTGGCAACTTGGAGTAGGTTTGTGAAGATGACTAAAGTTCAAACATTGGGTGAGGCTTCAAATATTGGGTGATATACTATGATGTGATGTAGTGGCGACTTGGAGTAAGTTTGTGAAGATGACTAATGTTCAAACACTGGGTGAGGCTTCAAATATTGGGTGAGGCTTGATTTTAGTTAAGTTTATAATATGTTTTAATAAGAGAAATTATTTCAAATAAACAACAAAATATTTATATAAAGAAAATGAAAGTCGAAATTACAAGAAATGTATGGATCATAGGTGAACAATATAATGAAATTTGCTAAAGAGTTAAACAAACTTTACAATGTTATCAAAACATTATAGTTATTCTTCGATTGGATGAATTAGGAGAGGAAGATCGACATTTCCTATCATAATTGTAGCCAGAAAACATGTTAATCTTATGGAAAGAAAATATGTTAGTCTTATGGAAATAATTAGAGGATTTCAAATAAGTCATTTTATTAATTATATATAAAAAATTTTTAAGCATAATTGTATGAATTATTTTTTCTTTATAATTTTTGTGAGAAATTTTTAATTTTTTTTATTAATTTAAAATAAATATATTAATTATTAATAATTATTTTGAAATTAAATATAATTAAATTTAAATTTAATTAACTATTATTAATTATTATAAAATTTAATTTAATTTTACTACAAACATATTTTAATATTTTATCTTGTAGTAAAATTTTCTATATTATTATCTAATATTTGAACTAAGAAATCATTGATAACATGAAAACCAACTCAAATCATTGACACCATAAAAACCAATGCGACTCATTTTCTCTAGGGATTTAGTGAATAAGTCATTGTACTTCACATAAATCCTAAATCTTAGTGAATAAGTCATTGTACTTCACATAATTCTTCTCCAATCCTTGGAGTCCTATCATTGTTGGGCAGTCTTTGACATTTATATTTTGATGGGTAACTCCACCTTAAATTATTATCTAACATATAAATGAATTAATATATTGATTTTTTTACTATTTTAAAAAGAAATATTTTTTTATTTTTTAAAGAAGTAGTCGGTTTAATAAATAATTAATAGCCAGAAGAGTTATTATTTGTTATTATCTATGAATGTGGGTTGATTCGTCATTATTATTTAATTAGAATATAAATTTGTATTATTTATTTAGAAACACAATATTTTATAACATTTGACAATGCAATGAAATAAGAAACTCATTTTATTATATATGAATAAGAGACTCATTGTCATACAAAAAGGGACAATGAAAAGGTCTAGTACAATAATCAAATTGCAATCAATTTGTAATTGTTACACTTATTGGTAACATGTCATCATGTAATTGGGACAATATGTCAAGTACATTAAACAAAACCTCTTATTTTCAGAGACAAATAACCCAAAACATATAGCTTGCAGTAACATTCAATTATATTGATTTTCATCCATCAGTTGAACTATTGACATTGTGTGAGTTGCGTGCATGCCTCATTTATTCATTATTTTAGGTGATATTATACTTTTATTTTTTAACATAATGTTATCTTGATGATCAACTTGCTTTTTATGTTCTTCCCCTTCATCTTCCATATACAAACATAGAAATAAACTATATATATATATATATATATATATATA
>CBVK0100352186.1:0-21395 GCA_900067695.1 Picea abies
TCTTCCATCCTAAGATGATACAACTTATTTCGAAGAAACAACTTGTTTATCATGGACTTTGATTGATACAAATTCCATAACTTATCCCATAGTTCCTTGACTATATATTCTCTCGAGACATTCAAAAACACCGAATCTGCCAGGCAGAGTCAACTAATGCTCCTTTCTCTTCTGTCCAACTTCTCCCAATCTTCCTACGACATACCAGTAGGTAGTGTACTAGTAGGTTGTGTACCAATCATCTGTGTTCCAGTAGGTTGCGTACCAGTAGACTGTGTACCAACATCCACAACGATCCATTGTTCTTTTTCTATTAGAAGGTCCTCCATCTTTAGCTTCCATAGCTCAAAGTTTTTACCATTGAAATTCTCTATTTCGGTTCTAGAATAACCACTGCAAAATCTCCCACTGAAACAAGGTTTATCATAGGCCTAAGATAAACTTGATCTATCAAGACTGAGAAAAACCCTCAACAACAAAGGCGTTCCTCTAAAGCCAAAAGAGAGCTCTAATACCACATGTAAGTTTTAAACCTGTGAAGTAAAGAAATGCAAATAGATTCTTAAGAAAAACAAAAATTAATCAATGGATCATACACATAGTACATAAAGATTTATACTGAAAACCCTTAACCGGGGAAAAACTTTCAACTCTTTATTATATTAATTTCACCATTCACCATACAATATATACAATGTTTTTAGGTATTCCGTAGATACTAAAACTCTAATCCCTTAATCCAATATTAATTTAAAAAACCGCTAAAAATAGCAAAAACCACCCCCCAAAAAATTTTCAGGGCACTGCGCGTAACCAGAGGGGCCATACCTAGCCCCCCCTAGGAGCCCCCTGATGCACATGAAACAAAGAGCACTACTAGAGGGATCGTCAGATGTAGTTGTCGAATCTGACACGCCTACATAGACACATGCAAAGAATATAACATATACCCAACACAGAGGTATTTGAATGTAAAGATATCATCTCCTAGTGCATCGAAAAATTCATCCAGACCAAAAGGGCCATTCCATTGCAAAGAAACTCTCTTATTTCCTTGGTGCCTTCAATATTTAAGAAGATGTTAAAATTTTTGGAGCTAAACTTGTTTTACAAAGGGTAAGAATCCAAGAATTTTATAAAAAAAAAAAATAATGGAATCAAACTTATTCAAGAGTATTTCCAGGATCCTGCATCAATGCCAGAAGACATATCCTGGATTCAAGAAAGTTCTTTGAAAAATCCCTATAAAGAAATTTCCTATTTATTTTCTCAAATTGCTAGCCAAGACTCTACAAAAACCATTCCTCGATTAACATTGTATATATTTCATTTATGGTTCACGAAAATACAATCTTCGATTGGGAAAATATTATTTCAAGTGAGATTACTTCACAACTTATAAATTTCAATACCCAGAAGAAATTTTATATGTCATCTTATTTGGTATTTTCTATCACCTATTGTCATACTTTTAAGGGTTTAAATATTGCGAGAAGGGTAAAAGAAAAGGTGGATCTTGTGACCATGTGGTATGAAGATTTGTGGAGACATAAGGTTGGCCACCATTTCTATGAATTATGTAATGATTTTGTGTCTAAATTTAGGAAGCTATTATTTGGGGAAGATACTTCCCGACTCTCATTGGAGGCGTCAAATTTTCTTAATGGGAAAGGAATTCTTGAAAAAATGGATGATAACAATATCATCAGGGTTTTCTTCTCTAACAAAAAGCCCATTTTTCTTCCATATTATGTATTTGATAAATTGTTTATTATTGAAATGTCTAGACAATACAAATTCTGGTTTCACACCTTTTGTGAGAAAACAAAAAAACAATTCATACCTCTTCCTTGGAAAATTGGTGAAATTATTCTCAAAGGAATTTCCAAGATTGAGGAATATGCTTCCTATTTCAACCATTCCAACTTGGGATATGTAGAGGAAATCAAGGGTTTTGGCCCCATTCATATTTTTTATAATCATTTGATTTCAGTTGGGTTCATCCCTACACTCATAAAATCGTTTCTAAGTGGAGAAGATGAGGATAATAGCCATGACCCTAATATTCAAAAAGCTAACATAGATTACGATGATATAGAAACTATGATAAGTAGCACAGAACATCAAAATGAAAGTTGTAATCCTTCAAATGAGAAAAATTGTCAGTCACGAGTTGTTTCTCGAAGAAGTGTTCTACCCAAGATAAAACCTCATCCTAGGATATCACAACAAAGATAAATACAGAGTAATAATTTAGGGGATGATGAAGAAATAAACCCTCCTTAGGGGAACTTGGAGAACCCCCACAAGTTAATTATTAAAAGAAAAAGAGCTAAGTCACAGAAAGAGGGAGGATAAACACATGCCCCTAAACATTATTTATTACTTGATAATATGGACCTGGATGTGGATATCGAGAATATCAAGTTCCCAGACGAAGAAGAACCTACTAGTGAAAATTGAAATCATATTTCTACACTTATGGTCAATGATGAGATATTTTATGATGATGAGACTTTTTCTATACAAAATTCCTCGTTTGACAGAGATTATAATAATTTTTTCTTTTAAATAACCATGAAGAGTAAAAGTGGGAAGTTACAGTCTACAATTGATACACAGAACATGTTTCCTTCAAGATTGTTGTCCATTCACAAAGTTACAGGGGATGCACTGTATTTTTTAGTTTCCAATATGGAGGAAGAAAATGATAGGTTGAAAGAGAAAATTAAGGAACTGGAAAAAACCCTCATTCCTCCACCTATTTTGGCTTCCCCCGTTTCCATGATTTAACCCAAGAAAAGTTTTCAAGAAACCCCAGTGTCAAGTGCTAGTGTAAAACGAATTTCAATCTTGATTATTGCCACTTGAAATTTTTTCTAGGAGAACAAAAATAAAAGAATGTATTTGGTTTTAGACTTATGGGATTTAGAAAAAATATTTTCCTGTATAGGTGTCATAATTTAGAACACCAGAGAATATTTGAATATAGATATTAAAAATGATAAAGTATTTTATATAGATGGAGTTGTGATGCTTGTTGTAAAGGTTTCGACAATGACAAAGAAAATGAGAAAGAAATAAGATTTACCTTCCCTAATACGTATCAAGCAACTAAAGGCCTGATGGATTGAAATAATCATTGTATTGAAGGGATTGTGAACTCAATTGATTGATTTGTCAAGAAGGAAGATAGACTCATACTCAAACAATCTTAATTTAGATATCGTTGGTACCACTATTTAAGTCTCGGACCCTAAGTTTATCTCAAATTCAATGCTCATGACTCGACAACAATTAATTGAAGAATTAAAAAGGGTATCAGCTGAAAAGTTTGATACTATGAGTGAGTTCACACATGATGATATTGACAATTATCTTGTTGAGTATACCAATACAAATGAAGATATTGAGAATACTTTTCAAAATTTACCTATTGATCATAGATAAATCGAACATGATTTTTTTAATATTAAAGTAAAACAAGAAGTGATTTTTTCCCCATTAAGGAATTATATTCAAGAATGGTTAAACAAATCAATTTCCAATATTTTCAAAATGCCAACAAAAGCAATTACAACTGGAATTCTAGCTGCAACAAGTAAGGGTACAAAAGAAACAACAACATGCAAATGAAAAGAGAGAGATTCCATCATAGTAAGTCTATGTTGATCACATATTCCTCCGATATCATTTTTTCATCTAGTTATTCTTCTTCTTTAAATAGAAAAGTATAACTGAATCTTGATAACCTCCTCTTTAGGTGCTTTCCAGATTCTATTGTTCGAGATACACCCATGCTCCTCTTTCTACTTCATATTTTCTTGTATATATTTTCTTTATTGTCCGCGGGAGCCCCAATCCGAGTCCATTGGACAACCGCCTTAATTTAATGCACTATAAGAGACATTATTATTTTTAAGAAATCCCAAAGAACTAATTCAGGATCAATTTTGACTTTATTTTATAACTCTCAGTTTTGAGTATAATTTTTTTGAAATTAGTCTATCATAATATTATTTTGAGCTTTATAAGTATTACTCATTAAAGGTTCTCTTATGCAAATGGACCATCTTCTTTTATTTTAAATGTGATCAAAATATTTATTTTTGCTATGATGCATGTGATGGCATTTTTATTTTCTATAATGTGTGATGTTTGAGATTCTTGGTCCAAAATATTCTTTTATTTTTCAGCATTTTGATTTTTCTTGAGCATTAAAGATTGGACTATATTATGTGATATGGTATCATATTATTATTGATTTGAAATAACAAAGAATATCATAATCCAAAGAGGAGTACCACCTCTTTAGAAATGCAGGAGGATTCATATCCTTGTGATGTTGTCATTTCAGTCATGACATATTCAAGTGTCAACATGTATCGAGATGTATGTGTAGTTGTTGATATTATTAATGCAACTCCAAATTATCGTGTTCTATTTTTAGAAACTTGTTGTTTAACACCTCTCTTAATATGTTGTTAATGAAAATCAAGTTGTTAACAAGGACTTGAATTTCCATTGGCACGAATGCTTGTAAATACAAGGGAATTGTATAATTCATACTTTCTAAGGGATGACCATTGTAGAGAGATTCTTTAGTATTGCTTAAGGAATCTACATTATTTGAGTCAATAGTAGCTCCTAGTGTTAAAATTAAATTGTGGATTCACTCTTGAACAAAAAATGTGATACATTACTTAAGATAAAAAAAAATTGGCACACCCTCATCAGTTCTTTTCCATACTCAACATTATTTTTGAGTTTTATATCTTAGCTAAATTGGTTTGGTGGTCCATGGCTAATATTAGAAGGATATATAGGGTCTAATTGTGGTAGGTAAAACTCTTTGTTGTGACCCTCTTAGTTGTTTTCTTTTTGTTGGGATTCTAACATATCTACCTCTTCACATTCTTCTTCCTTGGAGTCTTGGGAGGACATAATTGAAGGTTCTTTTCAATTATCCTTAGGATATTTTGAGTCCTGGCCATCTCCTCTAGGTGAGTTATGGAGATCTATTTCACTTGTGGTTATATCCTCATAAGTAAACTTTTGAACAACCATTGATTCCAAGTCCTTCTTATGGGCTTGTTGTTGGTCATGTTTTAGGGAAGGGTGACTAGAGGTTGTTGTCTTCCAACACTCATTAACTCTGTGAATGAAATCAATGTTTTAAGGACCAAATGATCTTCATATAGAACTTTTATGATGTATTTGAGTGTGATTCTCCCAATGCTTGGAACATTTTTAGAGAATAAAATTAGGAAACAATACGTAAAAGGATATTTACCTCTAGTTGAGTGTTTTCTAGTCCAAGGATGTTGGTGACTTGCAGTTGTTATGTCTCTATTTCCTTGAACTATTTATTCATCATTTTGGCTAGCCCAGTGGCACCTTGTTGTCTTTGTTCACTAAAGTTTTTTTGTGCAGTTGAAGGATTGGACAATGAGATTGTTTATTTTGTAATCCCTGCTTGGATGTTGGGTGTCTTTCCACTTAATGGCCGATATGTTTTAATCTTCTCTGTAATAAAATAAGTTTTCAATAAACATGGTATATCCACATAGGTTAAGAAAATTAAGTTAACTATACACACTAATATATCAAAGATAGGTACATTGGTGTACTACATGGTTGAAACACTTAAAAAAGGACATAGTATATGGCCCTAGCCAATATGAATACTCAAGAGAAAATATATTAATGCAAAAGGAAAATATTTTACATATGAATTTCTCACAATAAATCATCAACAAATGACCCTCCATGTTTTTTCTATAGGGATCATGGACCAATGTTAAGCCATGGATCAATAGTTGTTAGTATATAGGAGAGGATGAATTGTTAAATCATTTTATGTCTATAACATAATCATGACTATTTGATTGGAGAATTACAAATACACACTAAAGAAACACACTTTACCTAAAGAAACATTAGAAAAATATAATCTTATTTAAATCATAAGTATCTAAATATCCTAACATCCATATGTTAATATCCCATGATAGAATCCCTACTTTTGGATACCTAGGAGTTAGTCAATTGATGTATGGAGTCATCATCTTTCAACAAGGTCCATTAAATAACAATGGATAGTCATTTAATGTAAAGGGTCATGTTTATTAAATAAGGAAAAATAGATAGTTGGTATTCGTTAATGATGGGACCACAAATGGCCATATTTTTTATATTGAGAATATATTTTAAAAAATTAGAGGCTATGTAATGTTTTTTTTAGTGTTGTTGTATTTGGAGCTTGACTTAGTGAAAGGTCACCCCACCTTAAGAGGAAAGTGAACATTTCTTTATTTATTACGATTTCCATAATACAATGATATATTTAATCTTACTCATCTATTATATCTAGTTTTATGCATTTATAATATTTATATATGTAGTTTGTGTTTCAATTCTAAGAGTTAAAGAACACTACAAGTGGTATTAGACCTATTTCCTAAGCTAGCATGCCTCCAAATTTTAGCAATTTTTTTTTTAGGCTAGAGATGTATTTCAATGTCTATGAATAACACAAATATATATCATTCGATGGGTAAACCTATGAAAGGGGGATAATACATGCATAATATACAAGGTGTGTCACCTAGTTTGACACCATTGTAACCTCTATTGGTATCCCTTTGAGAAGTATCACACTAGATACTTTTTGTATATAGAATCATCTTCCACATACACTAGGGTATATTAGAATCCCTTTAGGTGCACATAAAACCAACTTCAGATGGCCTTGTGCTCATCTTCTTTCTATAGCATAGTGAGAACAATGCTTAAGGAGATCACATACTAGAGAATTGGGTATTCTCGCTAAGGGTATGCTCTATCCTCCTTAGTTAGTGATTTGAAATATTTGACAAAGTAATATTGTTGGAAACCCTTCGGTATATCAGGGAGTTGTATTTCTTCACACTCCTTTGTCCTTAAGACACTATAAACCCTAGCCTTTATAGTTCACCAAAAACATTCCTACATATTTTCATCTTGAAATAATTTGTGAATTCCTTGCATTTTGATGATAATAGGGGTACACCTATAAAGTAACGTTTTTATGTGGACCCAAACTATAGTTGTTGGGGATACCTCTCAAAATACTTTCCTCTATCTCTTAATAATATTGAGATATATCGAGGATAACACATTAGTGGGATCTTAAGTGGTCCCATGGACCATACTTGTATCATGGAAACCAATGAGTACCTACATATTAAGAACTATAGTTTTTCATAATCACTTGATGCAATTCAAGAAAATATTAATCGCCAGTGTTGAAATATCCTCACAAGTTTCTCAAAAAATTTCCAACAAGAAGAAGGAGCTCAAAGAATGGATATCATTTCTATTGGCCTCTAGAAATGATGAGGGGATAAAAAACCCCACATCCACCCATGGAATAATATTTATTGGGAGAAGAGTTTCACCCTAATACATTTTTTCTAGGTAACATTAGTTATCACTTCACCTTTCAAGATCACAATTCATTGAACTACGTTTCAAAAGTGGACATGAACAATTTGATGGTTATGATTTGTCTGGTTGGGTTACTGAAATGGAAAACCATTTCTCTCTCCATGACATTATTGATGACCTATAGAAACTCAAAGTGAGATTCTTATATTTGAATTTAGAACACTGGAAATGGTGGAAATGGTATAAGAAATCTTATGGAGGCTACAATGCTTAGACCTAATTTGTGAAGTCCATGTATACTCATTTTGAAATTGACACTCATTATCTAGGATGAATGACACTCATTTTTTATTTGACACTCATTATCTAGGATGAATGACACTCATTTTTTATTTGACACTCATTTATGCTCATTTTGAATTTACTCAATCTATCCCTCTTGTGGAAACTACCTCGAAAACCTCCACTTCTGAGACATTGAGAGTCTAAAAGTTTTCCTAGGAAGAGATGGAATAACACCAACACCTCAAACTTTGCTATAATTTTCGTGAGTAGTATTTAAAAGGGAAAAAATGTAAAGAATAAATATTTTTTGAAATATATGTATCCCAACAATACACTCAAAATACATCCCACTTGAATACAACCCATGAAACAACATTGGATGACACAACCCCTCCCATGGAAGAATAAACCACCTTGCAAGATTCTTTGAAGGAACACCAAACTTCTCTACATGCCTTATTAGGTTTTTTGGTACCCCAAAATTTGAATATGATTGGTTACATCAAGCATCACAAAGTGATTATTTTGATTGACACTACTAGCACCCATAATTTTATTCATAGGAGAGTGGCCGAAGAAACCCATTGTTATGTTTGCTTCATACCTAATTTTCAAATTAGAGTGGTCAATGAGAAAATGTGAAACTTCAAATGGGAGAGTATCGTCTCAATTATCATATATTTTCTATTGAAATGGGTGGTTGTGATGTAGTTCTCCTAGAAGAATAGTTATGTAGTTTGGGACCTATCACCATGGATATTAAGTATTTATACATGAGTTTCGCCAAGGATGAGAAGAAATGTATCCTCAATGTTCTTACATCTACTTCCCCTAAAATTATCATCTCTCCTCATATTGAGAAGTTATTGAAGAAGGACCACTGTTGAATTATTGCACACTTCATTGCCATACAAGTAGTGGACACATTCCCATGGGAGATTCGCCTAATTTGTAGTGGATCCTCGTTAAACATCAAGAGGTATTTGAAACACCCTATGGCTTCCCACCTTCATATGGGGACATGACCATAGTATTACCTTGATTCGAGGTATGTACATGTACTCCATTGGAGAATTGGAGCTTTTGTGGAGATGCATGAAAATAAAATTGGGCACATGAGGGTACACATGGCACATAGTTAGAAGACAATCATCGTACATGAGGACACTTGGATAGTGGAAAATAATGGAAGTGGAAGCTTTGGACTAATAGATTGTTATAGAGTGGACCATCCTAGAGGAGGGGTGTTGATCCCAAGGAGGATCATGATTTGAGGGTGTTTCACTTTGGGGGTTCAATACACCTTATTTTTACATGTGTATATGATTTTACTATAGAGTGCACCATGTGGGGTTGCCTCATTGGTTACTTATGTAGAATTATGTCCTTATTTTATGTTATCTTCCATCAACTATTGTATACATAAGGGAGGATAATGATCTTGTATTTTTATCATCATTTCACTCTATTCATTGTGTTTCCTTGGAAAAGTCTTATAGGGAGAAAGTTGTTAGGTTTATTAGGAAACCCTAGTAGTATTACATTAGGGTGCAAGAGGAAACCCTAGAGGAAGAGAAGGGGAGAGATAGACATGTCTTGTGTGTTTCATGGAAAGATTTATTTTGTGTGAATTTTACATTTTATGTTGTGATGCTAGGGTTTATGCTATGCATGTATACCATAGATAAGAACATGGAGTTAATGTGAATGATGATGATGATGATGATGATGATGGCTCTAGTTGTATTGCTAGGGTTTATACCCTAGTAGTAGACATGGATTGTAGAGCTAATGCCTTACATGATTTTGGAGATTTTTTCTTGTGAGATGTGAGGCTAGGTAAAGGTCATGGTGAGATGAGATTAATGAGTCTTGATCTTGGTACGATTCCTTTCTTAGAAGAACATTTGGTTATTATATATTCCATGATGTTCCATGGAGGTCTTGGTGTTTGTGTTGACATAAGAGTTGAAGGCCAAGGGTTTCAGAACTCAAACCATAGGAGGGACATGTAGATATGTAGGCTAACACTAGTTTTTTCTTCCCATTCATATTTGATGCAACATGGCTAGGGTTTAAAAACCCTAAGGAAGAAAACAGTGCTAGTGTGAAGAGCATGTGTGATACAAGCTTATTAAAGCCAAGAGAGTACTTTTGATGTTGATGCTATCTTGTTGTGGATCTTATGTGGTGGCTAGGATTTTCATGGTTTTACTTAGATGGGGTTTGGAGAGCTAGATATTGTATTAGATTTGTGATAAATTTGTGTACATGTACTTCATTTCTTTTATATATGTTTGAAGTTTCTAGCTATCCAAAATTGTGTAATTGCATATTTGATTTTTCATCTTGTATTGTCTTCATGATTGGGTAATTTCCAACATTTATCATTCATGATGATTTGACATCACATATGGGTCGTATTGTCTTATTTTTGTAGATGATCCACATCTGGAGTATGAATAATGTTTTTCAAGGAAAACATTTTAGGATATCATGATAAAGTTTATGTGTGAGATTTTTAAATTAATAGTTATTTTGAAAATAAATGATAGAATAATTATTTTTATTTCCTTTCAATGAATAAAAAAATTAAATAAATATATTTTTATATAATACTTATATGCACACATATTATTCATAAATAAAATTCAAATCAAAATTTGAAATTTAATAAAACAATTTTATTCTTGAAAACATGTTTTGAAAGAATTTCGTAGAGTTATTTTAATATTAAATGAAAATTCATTGAATTGAAAGAATTTCATAAAGTGAATTAATTAAAAATTGAATTTAAGCTCATTCTTGAGTCTGTAGACGAATCTTAATACGTTGTTGAATATATTTATGACGAACAAAAACTTCCAACGAACTTAAAAATTCTTCCAAGGAGATCAGAACCATTATTTTTAGATGGTTTTTCGCTGCCATGATGCAGTTGTGGGTTCAAAGATGAGTTCCCAAGTAGGCCAATAATGTAAATCCTGTTTCAATTTTAAATCGCGGGGTTGTCCATCCAAGCCTATTGTTTTGACACGAACGAATTCCTGATTCTTCAATTTCTTTATAACATCTATAAATGCTTGGAGATCAGTGGTCGGTTTTCCTTTAATCTCAACAATCCACTGGCTCTCATAAACCCCATATCTACTTACAGTGTTGCCATGTTCTGTGGCTCATGAACAACACATCCACACCAGCTCACTACGTGTTTATCTCCAAACCCATCTCTTACATCGGTGCCTACAAGAACATCCAGCTCCGAACCTTCCCGAAAAATTGTCATTCTTAAATTTCCTTCGTCATCCTTGCACTCATCAAGACGTTGACAAGCGTTCTCTATATCACGGAAATTACTAATCGGCTCCCCGTCTATGGCTAATAGCATGTCCCCTTGCTCCAAGGTCTGTTCAGCTCTTGATCTAGCCGAACAACTGATCACTTGTAATACCGGTTATATATGGAAACCGGGTTCTCAGAAATCTGGAAACCCGCCATGTTATATATGGAAGCGCCATGGAAACTCGATTCTCAGAAAGCTGCATCAAATTCCTCTTTCTCTAGAACCTTCCAACTATTATCTACGTCGCCATAATCACAGTCAATTGAATCTACAACATCATAAGCACTCTCTGTTAAATCTGATTCGCCGTTTTCCGCGTTCAACTACTTCCCATCCATAATTCCATTTCTTCTACATAGCTTGGCCTTCACCTTTTCCTTTCCTGAAGTAGGAATTGTAAATAGTACTCCCCAGGACAGTAGAATCCATAGTTTCTCCAAGTTTTACACGAAGAGAAACTTTATTTGGGAAAACATAGGAAACTGAATTCGCAGGAAACTCTAATAACAAGGAAATCTGAACACTTTAAAAAGTAACAAAACAAAAATGGATTGGGTACAGTTGAAATTGCTGCAGATATTTAAACATGTAAAACGTAAAATGGAAAACTGCAGAGAATATAACCTAAATAAATAAAATTTAATGCTTACTGCAGAAGAGTGGTTGTTATGTCCAGAAATCATTGAATTCGAACTCGGGTTGGGAAGATCGGATGGACCTTCGACTTTAAAAATCATTGAATTCGAACTCGGGTTTGGGAAGATCGGATGGGCCTTCGACTTCAGAAATCGTTGAGTTCGAAATTGGGTCGGGAAGATCCGATGGACCTTCGACTTCGGAAGTCGTTGAATTCGAACTTGAGCTGTGAAGATCGGATGGACCTTCCCTTCAGTGTGAAGTTGTGAACAAAGCATTTTTTGAAATATGGTCAAAGGAAAATGAGAGGGAAACCGTTCAAATTCAAATGACGAAACAACTCGATGACTGGAGATGATTGAAACGGAAACGGAGAAAGGAGGCGAAAACGGAAGCATCGGCACTGGGCAGACGGGACAGGTACGACGACCGAGAAAGATATGGGAGACGGCGCGAGAGTTCAAACGTCGAGGATGTCAAAACAAGTTTAGGGAGGGAAGATTGCTCCCGAGTTAGCCTACTCCATAAACAATTACCACAACTAACTTTAGTATGAGTAGCATTTTTGCCCCCATGCCATCGTGCCATGGTGATATGTATGTTGAAAGCGGGAAGACAGCTGTACAGCTGTTTCTGCATGTGTTTCAAAGCCGTAAGAGTTCCATTCTCCATAGCCCACAGTTCTGGCGGTTGCAATGTTAGATCATCGAGTCTATTAGGGTATCTCCCCATGATCGAGGAGACTTTCCTCGCTCATGCCAGCTTGGAAGATGAGCGTTATTTCATTTCAATATACACTATGTATTTTATAAGTGGATAAAATATAATAATAATAATTTAATTTTAAAGGTATATTTTAAATTAGATATTTAATTGGTGTACGAGTTTTGTTTGTTTCTTGAATGGAGGTTAAAAATAATGTATTATTAGCAAATGTATTCAATCCAATATTAATTTACACTTAGAAATATTAAAGCAGCCTTGATACTTTACATTCTAAATCTATGTCATTTAAGATGCACTAAAAAATAATTTTATAAATCCAAAGGCTTTAAAGTTTTATCCTATTTACAGTGTTTATTATATGGAGCAAGTAGGAGAAGTACTTTTAGTGGAGATCATAGAGTTGAAGGTAACCCATTTACATTCACTATAAAAGAGGTTCTATTATCTAAAGATTCAATGGGCATTGACCGCATACATTGAAATTGTTTCAAAAGGTTCATTCAACATGGAAAAAAAATGTGAGATCTCTCTTTTTCCAAGTTGATTATCAACAATTTTTTTAAAATGGTCCTTAGTTTTAAAGAAGTGAGAGACTTTTATTAACCCCTTGGTCCCTTGAGTTTGATCCTAACTCTATGTAAGTTACTAGAACTCTAGTTTGGGTTTATCTTCCCAATTTATTATTATATTTTTAGTATTTCTCAATTTTTAATGATATAGAGAATACTTTGGCATTTACACAAAATTAGAGCTTGAGAGAGTTGTAGTGGGTTTATGTACATGTGTGTATGTTTTAAGATAGACTTGAACAAAATAATTATAACATAGAAGAGTTTTAATATACATAATGAGAGAGTTGTATCAATTTATGCACATTTATGTATGTTAAGATAGATCTAAACAAAATAATTCTAATATGGAGGAGTTTTAGTACATAGAAGTTTTGGATTATGAGAACACAACATTTAGGTGTAGAATATATGTCATCTTCCAAGACATTTACAAACTACTTGTCCCATGTTCTTTTTGGAGCTCATCCTCCTAAGATAAAAATTAATGTTTACTCAAAAACTAAATAAATGAAATCTTCCAAACTAATAGAATTTTTTTATTAACATTGATCATAAGGAGGTAACTTAGGATCCACAAGCTTCAATTGGGGAATCCACTCATTTCTTGAGGGATAAGTAGAAAAAATGGGTACACTACATTCCTCTTAAAGGGTAGTGATGAATCTAACACTGGGAATGGAATTGATGGGGTAGTAGAAAAAGTTGACATCCATTTTGGTGGAACAAAAAAAATGATGAATCTAATACCTGGAATGGAATTGATTTCTCTTAAAAATTTTGATCTGCCACAATCAGTGTGACTCCTTTTAAGAGTTGGAAAAAACAAATTTTAAAAAGGAAAAAAGAAAAATTGAAGATTATTTTATAAATGGAAAAAAATAAAATTTACATTATTAATGTAATCTTTTAAGTATAGTATGTACATCTATCTTTATAAATGCAATTTATGTATTAATACTTGATTTTTTATAAAAAAAAATAAATTTTATTTATTTTTGTTAAAAAATTTATTTAATCTATTTTTCTATAAATAGTTATACATTAAATAAAAAAAAATTACAAATATTAATTAATAAAATTATAAATATTAATTAATAAATTTATTGAAAATGTTAAAAAAATAATATAAATTAAAGTAAATTTTGTTTTATAAATATTAATTAATAAAATATTGGAAATTAGTCCTTGGGCATAAGTACAATAATAATAATAATCTATCGAAAATTTCAAAATGATAAGAGTTCATATGTAAAAATATTTGTATACTTATTTATAATACCATGTTTTATTTAGTTAAAATAGTGTGATTCTTTGTATATGTGCAAAATAAAATAATGGTGTTTTTTTTATGAGTTTTTTTTTATGTTTATTTTAATAGGTATGATGGGTTTTCAAAGTTGCTAGTTTATTAAGATTAATTAAATTAAAAATAAATTAGTATTTATGGTTGAAAATATCATATAAAAATAATTTTAATTTTTATGACTTAATAAGTGTAAAGATTATTATTATTATAAATATTGTAAAATTGAAATTAAAGATAAATATTGTAAAATTGAAATTAAAGGTGTTTATAGACTAGGCACATAAAAAAATGTTTTTTATCCTCTATTTTCTTGGTGATATTCTATCTTCTTATGGTGGTTATAATTTAACACTTAGTTTCATTAAGAGGCTTATAAGAATTTGTTATTGCTTTTAATTATAATCTAACGCATAGTTTCATTGAGACTTATAAAAAAATTTCATTAAGTTTAATTATGAGACTTATAAGAATTTGTCATTGTTTTAACACATTCTAGTTTATTATAAAGTTTTTGAAAGTTTTTTCTTAACAATGTTAATGTTCTTATTTAAGTTAGCAATACTATAAAAATAATTTTAATATTTTAACTCGGGTTAATGATCTCTTTATACTATATTCTCTATTTATTTGTTACATTACAATTTCTCCTTAAGTTTAGTTGTGATAGTGCTTTAAATATTATTGATATTTTAATGAGTGGCCTCACCTTTTATTGAAAATGGTTTAGCCAAGAATTAACATTTTCATATCATCTTCTTTAAAGAGTTATTGAGCCTCCACTAGAATTAGTCTTATCATTCATGTTAATTATCTTATGCTTGTAGATTAAGTACTTAATCATAATCCTGTTTTGGAAGAGCACATTGAAGTCCGATATCTAAGAAAATTATTGAGTACAAGGTGTATTTTTCTAAATTTAAACATTATAAATTATAAAACACTATTGGATTTGCAAGATTTACTTTTCTAAAAATGCACCAAATAAGATAACTCTAATAGCAATTACATGAAATAGGATTTTTTTTCTTCTTATATATAATAATAATAATAATAATCTATTTTTAAGGTCACAGACTAGTAAAGTCTACAAAGGTATACATACCCTACCCCCCTTTGGATTGAACTTCTGACCTCTTAAGAGGAAACACATATTCTTAACCATTAGGCCCACTCAGATTATATATATATATATATAACATTTGAATTTGTTTTCAAGATAAAAGTACTTTTTTCAACCTTTATTTAATAATTTTCTTAGCACATATTGTGATGAAGCTCAACTTCAATATGCTTATTTAAATTGACTTCCTATAATTTTTATTATCATATATAAAATTATGGTAAATGATTTTCTCAATTTCTATGATCATAACCATGCCTAAAAAAATTATTTAATAATTTTAATGTGCATATAAATATTGAAGGGGCTTATGAAAAAAAGAACAATACCATCAATATAAATGCCAAAAAGAACAAAAAGAATAGATGACAAGGAAAAACACTATTTGACTTAGATATTACCATCAATTCTTCCAATCCTTATTATGATCTAAGTACATACCCTACTCTTTTTAGATTTGAACTTGTAACCTTTTATATGGAAATAAGTGTTTTTTACCATTAGGTTCACTTAGGATGTGAAACCATTAGGCTCACTTAAACTATGATGAATAAAAAGTCCATATAGAAATAAATAAGAACAAAGCCACAATTTTTTAGAATTTCGATACCATTCCTCTTCCCTATTAACAAACATTTAACACAAAATTCAATATTATTGAAAGTAAAAATATCTTACTTTAGGATGGAATCAAATGAAATTTTAAAAAACATGTGATTTTTTAAAGTATGAATAAATCATATTTTTTTCTTATTAAGTTCAAATCTTATATATATTTAGAAAGATGTAAAAGTTTATTTTTAGTTTAATTTATATAATGTAATTTTTTGTTTGTTTGATGGGATGCATGAAAATGTTAGAATTTAAAATTAATGTTTTGTATTATCACTTGGACTCATAATCCCGTGTAAGAATTAAGAATTTAGTTGCACAAGGCAATATCTCATTTAACATAGTCGCCCATATTATTGTTAAACGCGTGAATACAAATCATTAGATTATATTTTTGCTAATGTCTTAAATCATAGTCAATTATTAAGTACTAACGAGTACAAAGTTCGGCTAAATTTCCTACAAACAAATTTTAACTAAATGTTTATAATTTTTTTTACAAGTAAGCTAAATCAAGGTCCACATTTAAAACCTTAGATGATTAGGGTTGGACATATTGTTTATCATTATAATATTATAATCTTTTAACAAAATAATATTAGTTACATTTTTATCTAAATACATTTTCTTATAATATATATAAGTTAAATGAAGGTCCACATTATTTTGAAGGTCAGGGTCAAGGAAATAGTGTTTATAGTTATAATATTATAATCTATTAACAAAATAATACTAGTTACATTTATAGCAGATAAAATTTATATATATAAATAATATATTGTTATATTTATTTTTGTAAATAATATATTGTTATATTTATTTTTGTAATACTGATATTTAAAACATTTAAACACATTCTTTGCCTAAAATTTTTATTCAGTTAAAAAAATATTTCTTATTAAATTTTATATAAAAAAATTGTAATTTTTTTATAGTAAAATATAGTTTCAAAAATTTATTATTTTTATATTTAATAATAAAATTTATATTTCTAATTATTTTCTATTTCTCTTTCCTCTTCCTTATATCTTTTAGAGTTTATTTCTTAAATAAAACCTTTCAACAATATTTTATATTAAGTCACCCAAATCTATGTTAGTGAATTCATTTCATACCATAAATCTATGTTGATATCTCAAAATTATGTTTATTTAAATCTCTATAAAAAGACAATTGTTCTCCAAAGCTATCACTTGCATAAAGAAAGAGCAAGTGCATTTTACAGCCAACCATGATAATGTTGATTTTATATATTTATATATTGTATAAGATCGATCCAATATGATTTTAAAAAACAAGAATTCAACATAAACAAGATAGGTAACATGAATTATATATTGTCTTTTTTATTTTTTTAAGATAGGTTTTTCTTACACAATCGTAATGTTAAATAATAATAATAATAATAATAAATACTAACATTTAATAATACATCAATTTAATGTTTGGTTAAGTAGGGATATTATTATTAGTAATAATAGTATAAATCGATTTTAATTACATGAAATTTTACCTTTCATTTTTTTTATCATTTTTTTTTATCTATGAATGTTTAATAAACATACATCAAATAAAATCCTTTCAATTACATTATATATAATTATCAAAAGCAATAACTCTTAAATTGTGTATGGTTAATATGTTTATTGCAATGCACTTTGTATATTATTGCATGAAGAGGTATTCTTTATACCTTAGTATAAAGGAGATGTGTATTTCTTTTTTATATTTAACATGGAGTTAACAAGTGATATTTAGAAAATATTATTAACAAAACAATTTCATTGTTAATCATAAATATAATATTTCAATACCCACATATGTGGGTGGGGGGGGCATTAATAGAAAAAGTTTATAATAAATTTATTATAAACTTTTTCTATTAATGCCCCCCCCACCCACATATGTGGGTGGGGGGGCATTAATAGAAAAAGTTTATTATAAACTTTTTCTATTAATGCCCCCCACCCACATATAATAAAATGTTTCAATATCAACTATTCATCTATTACTAATAAGAAAAAAGTGTAAATCATTTAATATTCAACATGAATTGTTATCAATTATAAAAAAAAGTTGATCTTTATTATACTTAACTTCAATTTATCACTGAGAAGCATTAAATACTTCAATTTATAAATTCTAGGTATATTGCTTCTACCCCTGAAACTCGGATCGAGTGAATCTTCAATCTATCAATGAGAAGGATCAAGTACTTCAATTTATAAATTTTAGTTATATTGCTTCTGCCACTGAAACTCAGATCGAGTGGCAGTGTTCACAATGTGGAGCTTTAGCTGGCAGTGACTTAAATAAAAATTACAAAAAACTTTAGCGATTGAAAATTAATCATATTTTTGCATCAGTTCGGAGACTCGGCTTAGGGATTTTTGCATCACTTCGGAGACTGGGCTCGGGGAAGGAAGTAGACGAAAAAATATTAAAAGTTTTCCCTTTCCCTTATTCACATATAGATATTCTCAAATTAAGCAATAGGGAATCTACAGATAGTTTACGTCTAGAGTGGTTCCCATAACTGTAGAGGATCTATGTCGCCTAAAAAAGGTGCATTCATATCGGTGTCCTCATTCTCCCATAACTGCAGAGGATCTACGTCGTCTAAAACATGCGCATTCATATGGGTGTCTTCATTCTCTTGAAGTGACTTTTCATTCTCCCATAACTGCAGAGGATCTACGTCGTCTAAAATAGGCACGTTCATATGGGTGTCTTCATTCTCTTGAAGTGACTTGACGTAAAAACTAGGCTCTGAGACTTCATGATATCCAAGGATGATGGTTAAGAGATTGTCATGTTGTTGAGTAATGCTGGCTACCTCTGCTTGTGTGGAAGCCATTTCTAATTGCAGATCTGACACTTTATTCTGGAGATCAATGATTACTCTTAGACAACCATGGAGAGGATCTCAAATTCTTTCCCTGGCTTCGTACACCATGTTGCTTACTGCATCATCTCTCTTCTCGGTCGGAATACCCTGTAACATGGTAATGCATCGTCACAGAATCAACACATCATACATTACTTTTACAAATCTGAGAGCTTTAGGATCAGTACGATCAGATCATATGATGCATAGATGAACTTAATTATTACTCTCCAAACACATCTTGATTTCATAAAGATGAGAATGAATGTACACAGGTAGTTGATCCTCGATTTTGATTCTTGTTTACAGAATAGGTTTCCAGGAACTTATAATAGGAGCATGAAGATTATTTATTCTATGCAAAATAATTGTAGTCAAATTTGAGGATGGACTTGAAAATAGAAGAAACTTATATACAATAAGAGGTATGAATGTACTTTGTTTGATAGAGTTGAGTTGTTTTGTGAATGTACTTTGTTTGACAGAATATAAGAAACTTATATATAATAAGAAGTATGAATGTATTTTGTTTAACAAAATTGAGTTGTTTTGTGAATGTACTTTATTAGAGAGAGTTGAGTTGTTTTGTGAAAATGGATTTGGTGGAGTGTTTTAATTTTTTAAAAGAAATTTATAAAATAAAATAAAACTCTTTTCAATATAAAATATATGTTATTATTAAACAAATATTACATTAATTAACATAGAAGATATACAATGTATGTATGTAACATTATATTAATTAATAATATATATATTTTAAAAAAATTATATTCTACATTACGTTAATTAATATAATATATATTCCAGAAAAAGGTATACAATGTATGTATGTAATATTATATTAATTAATAACATATATATTCAAAAGAATGTATATTGTAGAAAGAGAAAATTCTGACACTATGTGAAGATTGTAATTCAATGAAAGGATTTTATAAAGATTGTTGTGGATATTTTTTAATATAAATTAAAAAATAAAGAATTGGAAAAATAATTTTTAAATGAATAATTAATTAATTTAAAACTAAGATTGTTATGAATAATTAATTTTTAAAACTTGATAAAAAAAATAATAATAAAAAAATTGAGATTTTATAAAAAACAATTTATTTCAAATAATTTATATTTATTATTTGGGCTATCTTAAGGTTTTTTGATGGGGTTTGTTAGGGTACTCCAGTTGTTTTCTACATAATAAAAAACATTATGTGCAAGTTCCTTATGCACCTTCCAGGAGTACCAATACCAATAACATAACGGAGTTTATTGCTCTACTAACCTTATTGAAAGATGGTTCAAAAAAAAGGAGTCAAGAAGTTGCAGACTATGGGGAACTCCAAGATGGTTATTGACTCGGTTAGGAAGAAGGCTTATGTGTTTGATGAAAGAGTTAAAAAAAAAGGAATCAAGAAGTTGCAGACTATGGGGAACTCCAAGATGGCTATTGACTGAGTTAGAAAGAAGGCTTATGTGTCTAATGTTAGGCTTTTTAAGCCTAGAAACTCCAAGATGGTTATTGACTCGGTTAGAAAGAAAGCTTTTGTGTCTAATGTTAGGCTTTTAAGCCCCTTCTTAGAAATATAAAACTGCTCTTCACTCTTTTAAAGTCTAATTAAAAGACATAATGTAATTATGCTTTAGTTTTGTTTAATTTCATTTTGATAACAATCACGTACAACATGTATATTCAAATCTTATAAATATAAAAGAATATTTAAAAAAAAAATCTATATTTATTAAAAAAATAAAAAATAACAAATAAAATACATATAAAATTATATAATTATATAAAAATAAAATACACATAAAATTATATAATTATATGTTGGCATTCCTTATTAAATTTACCAACAAAATAAATAAAAAATTATATAAAAAGTTTTAAAACACCACCAACATATAATAAGGACACTCCAAATTAAAACATATTTTAAAAATAAAGTAAACCAAAATTGTAAATGTGAAAGTCATAATTTTTCATATAAACCAATAAATATTTCAATCTATCAAATCAAATAACCCAGGACTATAAATGTGAAAGTGATGATTCTTTATATAAGCCAATAAATCTTTTAACCTCTAAAATCAAATAAAAAATAATCCATAAGAAATTATATAAAAATTTTTTAAAACACCACTAACATATAATAAAACTAAACCAAAACTGTAAATGTAAGTCATAATTTTTGAGTAAACCAAGAAATCTTTTAATCTCTCAAATCAAATAAATCAAAAAATCAAAACTGTAAATGTAAGTCATAACTTTTGAGTAAACCAAGAAATTTTTTAATCTCTCAAATCAAATAAATCAAAAAATCAAATATAAAAGTCATGATTTTTCATATAAGTCCATAAATCTTTCCATCTTTCAAATTAAATAAATTTCTATCTTTGAAATTAAATAAAAAATGGAGTAAGCTAACTGCACTACCTTTTGGAGCCCGATGGGACGTCTCGGGCACCGGGCACCAAAAGGT
>CBVK0100352187.1:0-21394 GCA_900067695.1 Picea abies
TCATCACCAAGCCAACTTTCGCCAAATATACAGAGATGGATGAAGTCTACCGAAGGTTACTAAAAGTCAACATTCCCAGTCAAAAGAGATGGGAGGATTTGTGCACTCTAATCAAGTAAGTGATGAGGTGTACAATCCAAGTCAGCATGCAGAGCATTCAAAGTCAAGTTGATGACTCGCCAACAACCTTCCCCAAAATCAGCACAAAGAATCCAACAGATTATTAGTAGTTCCTACAATTTTATATTTTGTTATCTAGTTAGTTAGCTTTGGATTTTACCACATCTTGATCATTAATGAAAAGATCAATTGTAATCTTTTATATATATACTTCAAAATTCAAAGTACCGAGGGTTGATCTTTACGCCCAAGAAAGTTGTAAGCACTGTAATTTTTTCAAGAAATCTTCCAGTAATAAAAAGGGACAATTCACAGGATTCCTGCATGTTAACTGTTGGTGATGTTTACTCCTCTTTGTTGAATGGTTTATCTTTCTTCGTTATCATCTTTTTTTCTACATCTGATCATTTAAAAGAATTTAAAGTTGCAAAATTTATCTTCGTATACTATGTTTCTGGATTTTAAAGATCTAAATGTTTATCCTCTGATATTGTGATAAAGAAATTCTTGAATGCTTCTTTATTATAGTTGATTATCTCATATATTTATGCTATCCATCATTTTAATTTATAAAGGATCCAACATTGGCATTATCATGCCCTGTGAAGAAACCTTATAAAATCTGTTCTCAGATCTCAAACCTTAACACAGACCCCATAGCCCAATGGATGCGTAAGCAATATTTCAGCCATTGTATAAAACAAAACAACACGATCCTGTTTATTTAACTAGCCTAATATCTGAAACTTGAAACATATCTAAATCTCATAGAGAGATCCCTCTCTGAAACTAGAAGGGCTAGATCCCAGTTTCGAAGTGGTTGGATAAAGTTACCTCTGATAAATTTCTTCTACCTCTCAACAACCTCTGCAAATTTACAGAGCGATAACACAAGTGAACTTATTAGTCTGGAACAAGAAGTAGTTCATTAACCATCTATTTATCAACTTAGAACAACAATATCATAAAAGTAATGGAATGTAAAGCTATATAAACTCATAGAAGAATGGTTTGTCATATCAATAATATAACCTTACAGTGATGAAGATGACAATGAAAAATTTGGAAATAGCTCACAGCAAGCACATCATACAACACTAAATTACTTGTCCTCCAAAATGGCCTTGAGAGCTTCTTCTCATTAAAATTCCAATAAACAATTCTCCAAAATTACAAAAAGTAAGGGCCCATTCAATTAGGTGCTCTTGTGCATATATAGCCAATGAGTTTCAATTATTTCTTGGGACTTCTTGACTTCCCAATCACAGTTACAACCTTTGGACTTATCTAGTTTTGTCTTTTTTCTAACTCTACACATTAAGCATCGTGACCTAAAGAAAAATATTATGCTTGACATTCAGCCTTATATTTAAAATATGTAGTCCAAATTTCATGATACGAAACCATTCTTACTACTCTCCTAAAGAGAAAATTTTCTAATGTGACTTTGTACGTGGATACATATTGGGACATGATGTCCATATCTTTTTTCAATATGACCACAAAGGAACTTATTAAGTTATTATCCTTAGAAGGTATTCCTATGTGTTCCTTCAACGCTGCCTTGGTGACTTATTGAGCTATCTCCATCAAGGTTTCTCTTGAATATAGATTTGCTTCTAGTTCTACAAGGATTTGTTCTGCTAGTCTTGCTTGGCATGGATCTCCAATTTTAGGAAACTTGCATCTTTCAATCAATTTTCCGGCAACATCATGGATGTGTGTGTCATTGCCTATCAAATCTGATATATCCTTTTCTAGCTTCTCCCCCTTCCTCTAGTAGTTGGTGAGTGTTGCATAATTTAGTTGATTTTTCTTTTTCATACATTCTTGGAAGGTCCTGAGACATATCTAGGTTCTCTTTTGGCCACATTTTTAGATTATCCATGCTTACACCTATTTTTTGCAGTTTGACCTTGTCTAATAATGCTAACAACTACGTAGAAAAATCCAAGAAATCCTTCAAGTTGATGTACAACTATTTTAAGGTGGTCACCAACTACTCTCGTACTTCACTGGAATAAGCTCTGAACTCAAAGATACTTGTTCTATCTCCTTTGTAATACCATACCTCTTCTTCCATATCTTTGATCTTAGTTTTATATTCTTTTATTTCTCTAGTCATGTCTCTGATGTTTTGCTCAGAGGGTTGTGTGAACACCACTCCCATAAAGGATATATCTATGGCATGTTTCCTAATCTCCATAAGTAATGGTCTTTTTGTAGTTACTATAAGTGTTGAAACACTCAGAGTAGAAAGTCTCTTGCGAGATTGATTAACAATTATTCCTTTAGCCTTGTCAATCATGAATAAGTCAAGGTTGGCTACCCTGTCAGATTTGGAAGGATTAAACTCTCCCAATCCCAATTCTCCCAAAGGAAAATGGTCTCTGATTAAAGTGGTGCCAGAAGTAGATTCAGGTGGCTCAATATCCATGGGATCGATGGCTTGAGCGTCCTCCCAAGCCTTATTTTCTTCTTCTACTTTATTCTTCTTTTTTTCTTCATCCCATTCAATTTCTCCACTTGTTACTTTCTAATTCTCATTTGTTCTTGCTCTATTATTTTTTTATATGCCTCTTCTATTGTTGTGGATATAACTTCTTGTTCTTGCTAAAGTCTTGATGATTCATCTTCCTTTTCCATCCTTTCCTTCTCACTTGTAGCCTCCTTCTCTACTTTCTCCTTTTCAGATGTATCTTTCTTTGCTTTGGAGTTTCCTCTCATCTTGAAAAGGATTTCATCATAATTTATGGCTCTTTTGTGTATTTCCTCATCCTCGCATACTTCAGATTCATAGGGTCATATGTGTTTGTAAGCTTGATTGTTATGACCCAAGGGGGGCATATATGGGGTTAAATGTATATGATATGACCCCAAGTGGGGGCATATATGGGGATAAATGTACATGTAATGTGTAAATGTATATGGGGGCATATATGGGGATAAATGTACATGTAATGTGTAAATGTATATGTAACAGGGTATACCTAATAGTAAAGGGTCCTCATGTGTATTGTGTGAATAGGTATATATAGATATCATCTATTCATTATTGAGGGAGGTGAATTGTGATATACGAATGTAATTGGGTATTTGGAGGAGGTTCTCCTATTGTTTAAGGAGTTATTGTGTAACTCATATTTCTTATTTGTATTAGATTTCTGCTCCATGCTCACATTGGTGTACATGGTGTGTATGTATGGTTTATTATGACATTTTAAGCATTTGGAACATAACATTTGGTATCAGAGCATCGATCCTAGGGTTTTGTTGCTTCAAGCGAGTCATGTTGGAATTTTCGCTATAACTTTTTTTTTGCAACTTTTCAAACAATAAAATTTTAGAATATTGAGAAAACATAATGAAGTTCTATTGTTAAACATTTCAACTTCTGGGTCATTTTACATTCAAAGATACATCATGTAAAGGTTATTGATTTTTACTAGCCTTGAAATCAATTTCAAACGAGTCATTTTGGGAATTTTGTTGTAACTTTTTTTCTGTAAAGTTTCGGGAAGTGAAATTTTCAAAACACTAAGAAGACAAGGTGAAGTTTTCTTGTTAAAAATTTCAGGTTCTGGGTCATTTCAATTTCGGATATACATTCTGTGCAAGTTAGGGAGTTTTACTAGCCTTGAAATTAGTCGCAAATCAGTCATTTTGGGAGTTTTGCTATAAAAACATTTTGGTGATTTTTCTGACTATGAAATTTTTAGGATCCTATGGAGACATACTAAATTACTTGTTATAAAAATTTCAGATTTTACATCACTCTAATGTCTATGATATATTCTGTGGAAGGTAAGGGCATTTGACTATTCCTATAACTAGTCTCAAACGGGTTTTGGGAGTTTAAAAGTCACATCTTATTCAATAAAACTCCAAATTTAGTGAAACCAGTGGCATTGGAAAGAGGAGAGTCCATAGTATTTTTGGTACAAATTTTAGAATCATATACAAAATATTGGACATGTGGCATTCTGTACAAGTTAGCTCTCTAGAAAAGACCAAAAATCAACAAGTTTTGGGAAAGCTATCATAACTTTTACTTAGCACGTCAAATTTTGGCCAGACCTACGGCATTATAGAGAATACATATCAGAGTAATATATGTCGAACTTTCAGGCTTAGAAGGTGTTGATATAAAATATTGTTTAAGGTATTTAAGATAATATCACAAGGATAAATCCCCCTGCGTTTTTAAATAGGTGGTACTCGTCTATGCTTAAATAAAATACAAGAATATAAAAAAGTTCTTGAGAGAGGACCGGGATTATTCTTGAAGAAAATATTCACATGTAGAGAATACCTAAGAAAGAACCAGGCATCTCCCATAAAATAATTATTCACTCTATAATACAATATTATAAACCAAGAGAGTAAGTAATCTCACACAATGATATTTCCATCATACTATAAAGCAAAGTAGAACACATCATTTAGCACATGGGAAGTATAAAGACCACATATGGAAGAGACGTTTAAATGATCATTCAATTAAAACCCAAAAATATTTTGATAGACACACATTTGAAATATCATGCTTAAATTTTAAAGTCTGAGAAATCACAAATGTAATGTCCCGAATAGCTCTCTAGGAACCTCAAATACTAATAGATGTCTTTTAAAAGTTTGATACAATTAAAATTAATTGTGTTTTTCCTAAACGGATTGGGATGGGGCTTTCATGGACTAGTAAGGGAAAATACCTAGAAGAAAAGAGAGAAAGACAGTTGGGAATCAACCTTCAACATTCACACATCTTGAAATAAATGTTGGATGACTGCTAACTGAGAAAGAAAGAGAGTTTAAAGAAAAATAAAGTGAACAATAAAGCACCAATGCATCAATGTTCAAAAGCACCACCATACTATATAATAAAAATTACACGCACCAAATAAAGTGCACCGGTGTCGTTGAACATTACACAATGGTGCGCCCCACTGTCATCATGCATACCATAGTAGGGTAAATAAATAAAAATTACCAAAATGATTTTCATTGTTACAATGCATCCCATGCTTCCAAACTCTCAAGCAAGCACCGATTATCATCGTCCTTACTAGGACACCATGTTTCTGGTGCTCTACACCAAATTGGATAGGTCATTACTAGATTCCACACATTTCCAAATTTTAGAAATTACCACAAATTTTTATTTCCTCTCAACAGTGAAACCATTCCTCCTCAGGACATTAGAGGCTAGGTAAATTGTTTATTACCTTCCTATTTTCATTTTCATCCAATCAAAATTTGAATTTAGATTGGAATTTGGAATTTTTCAAATTTTTTTCCAATTCCTCATAGTGTGCTTGAACGCTTCGGCTCGCCCTGAAGCAATGTGTATTGTGTTAAATCCATAGTGAGAAACGTCATTGGTGCCTCTCATATATATGTATGCATTGGTTTCATTCAAGCATGAGCATCATGATAAATTATAAAAACAAAGTGGTGTGTCCTTTGGAATGCCCCACAACTGGTGCATAATTGGATTTGACCTGTATCAATACATTTCACTTAATTAACCGCAACGCTAACTTAAAAATTTATAAAATTTAACTTAGTGGTGCAACCATTTTAACCAACTTCATTGGTGTGTACTTGAACAATAAAGCACTGGTGCACCAATGTTCAAAAGAACAGACATACTTTTTAATAAAAATTACATGCACCAAATAAAGTGCACCGGTGTCATTGAACATTACACATTGGTACACCTCACTGTCGTCAAGCGCACTGTGGTAGGGTAAATAAAAAAATTACCAAACCAATTTACATTTTTACAGTACATATCATGCTTCCAAACTCTCAAGCAAGCACTAGTGCACCCTGTCCTTCCAAAGATGCCTTGTTTCTGGTGCTCTACAATGACTTGGATAGCTCCATTGGTAGATTCCACACATTTCCAAATTTTGGAAATTACCACAAATTTTGATTTCCTCTCAATGGTGAAACCATGCCTCCTTGGGACATAAGAGGCCAGGCAAATTGTTTATTACCTTCCTATTTGCAATTTCATCAAATCAAAATTTGAATTTATCTTGAAATTTGGCATTTAAAAAAAAAATCCAATTTCATGCAGTCTTCCTTAATGCTTTGTCTTGCCCTGAATCGATGGGTGTTGTGCTAAATTCATAGTGAGCACCACTACCAATGTGTCTCATATATATGTATGCATCAATGTCATTCAAGCAAGAGCACCACGATAAATTATAAAAACAAAGCAATGCATCCTTCAGAACACCCTGCAACCAACACATAATTGGTTTCGGCCCACACCAGTACATTTCACTTAATTAATGGCACTACTAACTTAACGATTTATAAAATTTAACGTAACGGTGCAACCATTTTAACCAAAATCACTGGTACTATTTAATGAAACGCACGAGGACATATATTTTCTTATTTGGCATAGCGGGGAGTCTCATTGGACGCCTTGTTTCCGGTGATCTATCATTTACAACATACTACAAAACAAAACCTTGGTGCTCCACTATAATGGTGGCACTAATCTGTTAATATTAACACAATGCACCAATTCACCTGCCATAAAGCAATTTAACCTTGTGGTGCCCATCAATCCAACAAATGTATCGGTGTTATAAAGACAACGGCACCGAGGTGAATTTTTAATAATCAATTAGAGTCATGTGACTTATTATATGCACCGCTACAAACCATGGTAGTGTGACAACAATCATGATTCATCGATGCCTACACATTAAACATACGCACTGGAACATGTTTTGAAAAATAAACATCGTGGTTCATCTTCTATAAGGCCCTATTCGTTGTGCATTAGTAATACAATGCACCACTAGGCATCAAGTCGGTACTCTGGTAAAACCAATGCACTAGTGTTTTTGGTTTAACAAAGGGCACCATGGGATTTGTGCACCAAAAATTTTAGCGGTGTGGTGCGTCTTTGTTAACAAAATGAACCAGTGTGGTTAAAGGCATTGAACCAATGTGATTAAAATCATTGAGTCAGTGTGGAGTGTCCTATGGGACGTGTCACACAACTACTTAGTGGTGCGACATGAAACATGGCACTGATGTGTATTAGTAACAACATTGCACGACGATGATATTTTTCCAATAGAGTGCACCAGCGATGGTGCATATGGTCTGTTTTCAGCGCTTCGATTTCTCTTAAATAATTATTTGCAAAAAAAATCACTTTTAGATATTTTTAAACACAGGTCATTTTTATATATATTTGTTTTATAATTTCAATTTATTTTATCTATATATGTGCCTAAAAACTTTGTTATGTGAATCAGAGACGATGACGATGAGAGGAGGAGGAGGAGCAGCAGGTTAAGACGCACACATTTGTGTGTGAGTGGGAGGCCAGGGAGATGGAGAGGGATGTGTGTGAGTGGGAGGCCAGGGAGATGGAGAGGGATTTTTTCCCTTGGCCTATTTCGCAGCTGACACAAAACCTTTTAATGGATGTTGGGCTCCTGAATTTTTATTGGGAGGGTACATCCCTTAGGGGGAACTCTTTGTTGTTACAACAGTTGGTCCGTTGTTGGGATCATGGGAGACAAAGGTCCAGAGTTTGTCTCGATTTGTGGTATCATCCCATGGAGGAGAATGTCTATTTCAACACTGGGTTTTCTAGGAAGGGGGAGTATTTACCCCATTTCCTTGTGCTACCATCTCATGTTGCAAGAGAGACCCAATTGGAAGATCTGCAGATATATGTTGGTCTTCATGTTCATTCCACTTCGGAGTTCCAAATTTGTGGTGGTCAGTTGCGGATATCTTTATTTGAGAGAGAGGAAGTTAAGTGCATGTGTCTTATGTTATCAACACTATCATTGTATCACTATGATGGGAAACACATTATTTTCCCTATGATGTATGATGTAGATAGTTTATTACAGGAGCCCCGATTGATTAGGTGGTTGGATGTTTTTTTGAGATAGTTTTTTTGTGCTTTAGATCATTGTCATGTTGTTTTATCTAGGACGATTCTTCCCATTCATGTCAAAGTTATATAAACTATTTTTTGAGAGGGTTCATGCCACTCAGTCAGAAATACACCACCTTCTTCCTAGGCCTATGTTTGATGTGTGTATGCACATGTGGGGGTAGTTGATTCCCAAGAGGGGCTAGTACGAGTTTCCCATTTCTTCAGTCAGTAGGAGGGTATGTGATTTATTAGCTAGCGAGGACAATCTTGACCTCAATGTTGCAGAGTAACTGTACGCAGGGATGGATTGGAGAGGATGCCCAAACATCTGATTTATAGTAGAGGAGCCACTAGAAGAGAGAGGTAATATTATTGTTATGTCTTATTTAATGCACATGTAATTTATTGTAACATTTTGTTTCCATTATCTTGTTTTGCATATATTAGCACATATGTTGTGGATGAGCCTCCCCAACATGAGGATGAGGTGATGGAGGAGGTATAGGACTAGCCTCCAGTATAGATACCCCACTGGCCATGCACGCTGGATTGGAGAGTCCAGCTAGAGGTCGTGGATCAGTTATGTCGTGTCATGACTAGTCACCAAGTGGTAACTGCACCTGTTAAAGACATATTATGAGTGCATGATCTCTCTACTATATGGATGAGTTTTCCTCATGACACGATGGTCTTGATGCATCATATTTTTGGTTTTGTCAACCTCATCGAGATGTTGAGGGGTGTTTCTCATGATCCCACTACATTTATCTCATCAACAGAGCCATCTACATCCTCTACTCCAACACATGATCCTCCTCCTCCTCCTCATGATTCTCCTCCACATGAGTCGGTTGCACCATATACCGATCTTATTTCTTCCCCTCCACATGTGTTTGAACCTGCATCCACATCCAATCCTCCTCCTCCTCTCCCTACTTCCCCTCCTCCTCCTCCTTCTCCTCTACCTCCTCATGTTTCCCCTCCACATGTGTTTGAACCTACATCCATGCCCGATCCTCCTCCTTATCCTCCTTCTCCTCCTCATCCTCCTGCTTCCCCTCCACATGTGTTTGAACTTGCATCCATGTCAGATCCCCATCCTTCTCCTCCTCCTCCTCCTCCTTCTCCTCCTCTTTCTAATCCTCCATATGCGTCACCATATTCCAATGAACCTCCTCCTCCTCCTCCACTTGTGTCACCATCCACCAATCCTTGTCTTTCTCCTAGTCCACATGTGTCATCATCCACCGATCTAACTCCTCCTCATCTTCCTCCACATGTGTCACAAGATTTTCATGTGTTGGACACTATGTTCACATCGAGTATTGTTGCACATATTCATGATATTGATAGAGAGATATTTGATAGTGCACTTTTGACGAAATTTATTTCTGAGATAGATGTTCTTGATAGAGGATCTACCTATGGTAGAAAAGGCACTAGTGCACCTAGATCTGGTGTTGGACATAGCAAGTAGTGGTTGTTATAGCATCAATTGCCACCACTGAAGCATTGATGACTTTGTTGGCCTAGTCCCTATCCTACTTACAAACACCTTTTCCCCATACCTCCTTTCAATCTTTTAAAAAACATGTTTTTAGAAATTGTACGTGCCCTATTAGTTATGTAGCACGCGTATAGGTGGTTTTCTCAAAGGAAATTTGTGTACATGTCAATAAATGATCCCAAAAAATAATATTTGAGAGTTGAGTTACGGGTTTGGTTAGTTACCCAACTTCATTTACTCATACTCTATTGCTTCTAACTGAATGAAGATGAATTAAATAGAGCATGAATCCAAGGAGAAAGGTAATGAATGAATGCATAAGTAAGCAAACTAATGTTGGATGAAACATGCCATGTCTGCAAGCCCTTCAATATCCCTTGATTTTTTGGTCCTCAGACCTGGAAACCTGTGTTTCCAAACATTCTTGCACACTCCCCTTATCTGATCAAGAGATATATTTTGTTCTCTTTGGATCTATTGGTGTATTAGGGTCATAGGTCTACCATGTCTATATAATATTAGGTGGAGGAACCCATGGTCCTTTCGACGGAGCAGTACCACAACAGAGCAGGTAACAACTTCACCTTCAGAGTATTGATTTTAATATAAAGATGATCATTCCTTTGATATATCATGTTTTAAATATATAATTTATTATTGTTGAATGCTTATTTGTTTAGAACATTAATTGTAGAAATTATTTTCATATTTAATCAAACTAAATAGTTGGTTATCGGTATAACTATTTTTTTCTTGTAGTTTTGTGTGCACAATTTTTGCAGGTTTCATAAGACACAATCAAGGAGGAGTGAAAGAACTTTGAGCTTTCAATATACTTTGAACATAGGACCTCAAGTAAGTTCATCTTCTTATATTTCACGAAATTTAGTTATTTTAATTAAATTAGCTATAGAATATTTGGTGCTTGGTGTTATTGAAATTTGTTAATCTTTATATGGTCATTGATTTGTTTCAGTTTGCCCACAACCGTAGGGGACTTTCCCTACAAACAAAATTGGTGACTATATTGGGGACTCTCCCTAATGGGTCTATCCCTAGAGTTTGCTTCATTTGCTTGGTTTGTTTTGTTTTGTTTTGTCTCTGACTTCTTTTTGGTACTTAGATTAATACCATTTAATTTTTTGAGTCCTTACTTGCTCATGTGGCCTGATTGACTTCCCTTTTCATTTCTTTTTTGAAATTTTTTGGGTCATATATGTGTTGTTCCCTTATAAAAATTGCATACATATGTGGGCTTCCTTGGTAATAAGCGTGCACATCTCTATAAGAGAAGTTTTTTGTAACCTTTTATATTTTCTAGGGGTTGGGATGGGTGTTTGAAGTCTCTTTTGGGGTTTTGTGACTCCGTTTGTATTGGTATTTAAGTCCATAAGTTAATAAGTTAGGTTATTTTTAAAGAAGAAAAAAAAATTTCATTTGCTTCTTTCTTTATTTTCAAGCTGATAGAAGTGGCTTTGAAAGTTATCTCTTAGTTTCGTTCTTAGTTCGGATAGTCTTGGTTGTTGTCCGTAATAGTTCTTTATAGGTTTGGGTACTTCTTTCCACTTCTTTATTTGGTTCTTTATTGTTTTCTTTGAGAAGAAAATTTGATTGAAATTGTCCCTTTTTCCTTTGCCTTTAAAACAAGAAAAACAAAACAAGCTTAGGAAGTGTGTTTTCTATCTTTCTTTTCAGTCTTTATTGTTCCTTCTTCACTGAAAAAGAAAACTCTTTGAAGTGTACTTTCTGTTTTAGTGCTTTTTGGTTTCAAAATACATTCTACATTTGAAAGGATTCTATTTTTTTAATTTGTTTATAGTTTCAATGGAAAGGATAGTGTAGGTCTAATCAGTTGCTTTGCATTTAAGAAATTTGCATCTAAACAGAAAATTTGCATTTCTTGCATATCATTAAAAAGTAAAGAGTTTTGCACCTTTTCTGAAGCATTTTTACACTACTTTTAGAGAAGAATAAGTTTATTGCATAACAATGTTCTTACAAGTGTCTTTATTTTCTGTTGTGTCTCTAAAAACACCACCCAGTTCCATCTTTTTCCTTTGTGAGTAAACAAAAGCCCCTTAAAGTGAACTCTTAACTAATATAAACTACAATTTTTGTTTTTAAGGTGAACAAACTAGTTTAATCATAGTACCTTGGTCTAGGTTTGAGAGTTAACTCTCTAAGGCCATTAAAGGATTTTGAGAGAGGGAGCATTAAAATCCAACTGTTGTATAGGTGTGGTTGGGAAACTCCTCTCACACAGGAGCCAAACACAAGGTCGCATGAGGAAGAGCCAAGGAGATAACCACTCTGAATTTGGACTGAACATTGTAGAGAGATCATATTTATGGGGTTTAACTAGTGCCCATACCTCCTTGAGAGGTAGCACTTTCAAGGATTTTGGCTTTGTTACCCTGCCCATATGTTCGATCTCGACTTTCAATTGTTTCCCAGGACACTGACTGTGAGTTGGTATCCTTATTTTCCCTTCATAGGTTTCTTAGAGGTGGTTGCAGGGGGTTTCCCATGGTACCTAGGGTATACATCACATCACACTTTTCAGTACCCCTTGAGGGTGCCCTACGAAGCATGGGTACTTACACCAAGTTGATATGGTTAGTGAAGGTCAGAGTAACTGCCTCTCACTCCTTCATTCTTCAATCTACGGGACTTAATCAACTGGTGTCGTTGTCTGGAAGGTCCTTGCATAAATTTATAATATGATCTTGGGACCTCATCCACCCGAGCTGGAGTATTGATGAATTTGTTTGTGTTTGTTGTCTTCGTAGGAATTTTTCTAGTAGTGTGCTCTATGTATGTAGACAACCTATGTAGGTGTTTTTGTATTCACCTTAAGTCTATGATTTAAAGTGGTTGATCAATTGCCTCATTGATCTCTGTGAATCCAAGGTCTTCCACCCGATCAAGTGGAAGTGAATTCTCCACCACTTTTTCCACCCATCGCTAGAGATGTCACCATGGGAGGTTTTTTCACTAAGGATAAATCCATCAGTCATGCTCAATATTTAGACTTGGTATATTCCCAATCCCACACACTTTACGATCTGATATCTCATGCTCCTCACCCATCAAATGATCCATCGAGACCTCCTCTGGAATCCCATGTTGATGGCATGGTGGGTTCCATTAACAACACCAAACCTGTTTGCTCTCATATTCAAACCTCTGAGGTGAATGTGGTCCATTCCACTTCATCTCAGCAACCTAGAGACAAGAAGAAAGACAAGGGTAAATAGAAAAAATATTATAACCAACAGAAGAGTCCAAAAATTGTTGATACCCAACTGAAAAGGAAAGCTAAGCTTCCCTGCATGATTTGTACGAAGGACCACTACACGAAAGACTTCCCTCATCGTGAGGAAGTCACTGTTGGTCCAATTATATGTAAAATATATTGCCAATCATTAATATTTCAACCAAAACTCGTAATCAACATAGTTGCTACACTATATGTGTCGAAAACAAGTGATATTAACCTAATTGATAAACATATTATTTATAAATCTAAGACTCTGTTTCAATCCAAAAACTAATCACACCTTCAAGGAACGAAAATCCTTCTATCTTGAATTAAGTCTTATCATTCAAAAATCTTAATAGAGAACACACTAGTGGAATTCAACAAGTTTATGATACAGGAAAGAGTGTTTCCCACTTACTGGCTCATGAAATATAAAGGAGGGAATCCTATTTTATTCCTACAATGATTAACACTTTATCAATTCCATTCTACCACTTCACACTCAATCAAATGTAACATATGAACAAATTAAAACTCAGACACTTTTTGAACATATCATAGATTCTAAGAAATTGTTAATTCAACGGACCAGGAACAGAAATCCATTTGTCAATCCGTGTAATGCGAAAGATGGATTATCAGATTACTCTAGTGCTAACACACTTCTACCATTCGAAATAAATAACAAATTCAGAAATCACACTTCATAAATGTAATTAATTAACCACTACAAGTTTCTGAAGGTAAACTAAACAAATAATTTATAGTTTTGGTGCACCACACTCATCAAACCTTAATTCACATCTCATTCAAACCAAAGATTGGATTATGCTAAGTACAAGATGAAGAACAACTAGATTTAAGGTTATTACAAACTAGTACCATATCACACCACACTAGTACAGGAAACAGATTTACACTACCATTTTACAATAAGCTTGCCAAATTGGACATGTGGGCCCTTACCAATACCAAAAGGGAATCATAAAATATCTTCACAAAATAAGAAACTTAAACAATGCACAGGATCAATAAATTATGCTTCATATCAATTCCCAACAAATAAGTCAACAACAAATGTGTGTTCATGAACAAATATTTCAGCATAACATTATTCAACTCCCTTCAATCACCTACAAGCCCTATTTATAAGAGAAACAACCGATACATACAATACTGGAGATAACATTAAATAACTGTGTTAATCTTTAATTGGTTAATAAATTGTTTTACATGGAAGTGACTTCATCCTCATGAAACAGAGTGCATGAGGATGAAGCATATCATGGAACTCAAAATAGAATATAGTGGTAACCAACTGCTTCCTTGGACCCATCAAAGATGACCCATTCAGTTACTCAAATCTACATATGTGGAAACAGGTATCAGATGAGAACATATGGAAAATAACACTGGTACCAGATGAGTGCAAGAGAATAAACATTGGTGCCAAATGAGAGTAAGAAAATTAACACGGGTACCGGATGAGCGCAAGTGAATAAACACTGGTACCAGATGAGTGCAGGTACCGGATGCATACGAGTACCAGATGACTAGGAACTTTGTCATAAAAGCTTGTCGGAATTAAGATATTAACAACAAGGTAATTAGATAAATTAGAGCATATAATTATTTAGTTCTAACTATTAATAAACCACAAAAATGATGACTAAATGTTCATTACCTCATGTACTTGTAGAAGTAGCTAAGGGATGTAACAATGAAGAGAATAAGTGGATTAATCATATATCTATGGAAAATTTGATCAAGATAAAAGACAAAAATAGGGTAACTGGGGATATCAAAAGGGAGACCCAACATTCCCCCATGCCCAAGTTATTGCATGTCCTCATGTAAAATTCTCAAAAATGGATCTCCAAAATCTCAAAACTGATAATATCTCTATCATGACTAAAAATCAGTTGCCTGGTTTTAAAATGTTGAAACCTAAAGCTTCATCCTTAAGTTCCTTTTTTATTACTCTTGTGTATTGTATCAGACGTGGAACTTTATTAATTTTAGTAGAGACCTCTTCTTCTTCTTCATGTAATATTTGATTATGCTCTTTAAGTTGTGTATTCTCTTTCTTGATATGTCTATCCAGAACTTGATACTCCACAATCTCCTGCTTCAGTTATTCATTTTTCTTTTGGAGTTGTTCAATATTGAGCATAATTTGTTGTTTAGTCAAAATACTATAGGGTTTAGGTTCTACCTGCTCTTTATCCTCCCTTCTAGCTTGACATTCAACCAACAAATCTTTCAAATTCTTTGTCACCGGTTCTGTTGCTTCATTGATTGTCTCAATGTTGCCACCTCCTACTTCCGATGAATCTGGAATATCAACTAGTTCTTATAACAAAGAGGGTATATAAGGAGTTACCATTTTATTTGCCATGCTCCTAGTGGTTCGATGTGTTGACCCTAATGCTCCACTGATTCGACTGATATGAGTTGTAATTTCTTCTTCAAACAATCGGTGTTTCTTCTTTTTCATTTGTTTCACTATGGACTTTGGTGCAGGTACTGGAACCTATTTTTAATTTGAAATTTTTTCTTTGCTTCTATGGGATTGTATCATACTGCTCTTCTCAAGAGTCCTGGACATTTTCTTATCCTTAACCCTCAATTCATGGGTTTTCTCAAATTATGCATTCTTCTCATGATGTAACCCATCAGCTTCTTTTTTAATATTGACTACAGCTTCCCCTGTATCATTTTCATGCCTTTTCCTCTTCTTTTCACTGTTCTTTGTCTTTATTTTAGTAGACAGGTATGTATAGGGTTCCTTGATTATTTTTTGTCCTTTAACCCTCAATTCAGGAGTTTCCTCCAACTTTATTGTTTTACCTTTATCCAATTTATTAACAGACTTAGGAGAATTAGGGCCAACGTTGTCTTCTCCACTACTTGGATTATTCCTCTTACTTTTGTTGTTCCCATCCTTCTTACCAGATTCTTTTCTACTCTCATGTTCCATCCTTTCCCACAGACTTGGAAACATCTTCTTGGGAAAAATCTTGGGTAAGAATTTTCTTCCAACTACTGCCCCTCTTCATCAACTCATGTACAACCAGTAATTTCATTAAACCATGATGGTATATGCTTGTTTCAGGTTTCTTAGAGGAAGAATTAACCCCTTTGTCCATTTTACTCAAACTCATCCATAGAAAGTATGGAAATTCAATTTGTGGCCCAACCTTAAAATGCATAAGTAACCTTAAATGATATAGAAAATTAACAGCATACCTCACCTCGCAATTCAATAACCTCTGCAAGCTAACAATCAAATTCCAATACTCATGTTTGATCTAGCTGCGATAAATTCCTTTCATCCAATCAGGATTCAAGTGTTTTGAAGTCAAAAACTTATGACAGAGCATTTTATCAATGACCACACCCTTAAAATATTTTTCTCATGTAGAAGATAGGCTAGTATCCTCTGCTATAGTGGCCTCAGTCACCTTCAACTTTATTTCCCCCAGCTGAATGTTTCCCCATTGTAGCTCTGAGAAAATGTGTGAGACATTCCATCATGGTGGCCCATGAACTTTTCCAGAAAGGTTACCCAGCCGGCCCTTTCAAACTTTTCTTTGCACGATTGATACTCCTCGGTTTCCCTATAAAGTTGAAATATGTGCTCATGTCGATCTACCCCCATGTCGACCTTAAAACAAATATTTGGTTGATGCAATGTAACAACAATGCTCGAGATGAGGGTTTGGTACTAGAATAGGAAAATGGTAACAGGGGACAGAAGACAGGAATGGAGTGGATAGGATGGATGAATGGGCAATGGGAATGAATAGAACAGAGGAGTTAGAAGATTAATATAATGTGGATAAATGACACTGATTTGAATGGCGACGCCATTCTGAAGAGTATATTTTAATTATGAAGAACGTATAATGGTCAGATCATAGTTATGATCGTGAGGTGATGTTTCAGAATAATAGTAACCCATTGGTCATATCCCATAATGATGTGGAGGATCATGTCCAATAGTAATTTGTTGGTGAATCACATTCAAACCAGTTTTAATTAATGATTATCATAGATGACATCGATACGACTAGAAGATCGTCATAAGGTAATATTCATCGAAAGGATGGTTTTAAACAATGAATCTTGTACTTTCATTAACTTATTAGGATCATCATGACTTAATCATGAAAGTGAATGAATCATAGTGTTAATACCACAGAGAAATGAAGTATATGTAATGATGCATTCTGAATAGTACCAACCCTGCCAAATCGGTGGTCCTCGCTCATTCACGATGACAGCCACTCTACAAAGGAATTTGGAAATAATAGGATGGATGCATTGGTAATCTTATAAAACAAGATAGGGATAAATGCGGAAATTTGCACTTAAATGAATGATGATGGTGACATTGACAGTTTAAGATGGAATATGTACATAAGAGTAACAAAACAATTTAACACATAATTTAAATGATATTTAAAATAAATAATGTGATAAATTAGCTCATACCTCCCTTACCTGAAGTGATCTTTCTCAAATAAAGATAAATTAGCTCATACCTCCCTTACCTGAAGTGATCTTTCTCAAATAAAGACAGTGTCAAGTACAGGATAGAAATTACAATACTCTGGCACCAGTACCGGATTATTGACTAGTACCATATCAAAATGGGATCAGAAAAATCCTCCAATACCAGAACAGAACTTTGTAGTACAAGATGCATGTTTTATAAGGTACCTGGACTTATGATCTTTAACTAAAATCTATAGGCTTCACATTGTAGTTGGCATACTCTGAGTGTCAAACTGTGGAAAATGCTATCAATTATAGTTTATTGATACCAGCACCGGATCATACTACAAATGTTGAAGTTGCTAATAGGTACAAGAATTATCTATCATGGTACAAAATACAGTGAAGTGGCTTGATAGAATTGTAAACCTATTGATTTTGTAGTAGAAGGCATTTGCAAATTTATTTTTCTGAAGTGTCACACTCAAAAACTAAAAGTAGCACACTGGTACAGGAAATTTAAATTGCAGTAGAAGTGATATAAAGGAGGGAAAAACAATTTAATGACCAAGTTCCAATCTATGTAACAAGAAAGTAATTGTAGTTGGACAACCTCCTGTTGTTGAGATGTAGAAACCTCCCCTTTTTGGAACCAAATCAGATCATTGATTTTTTTGACACTTCCATTTTATTGGCAAACAAAACCTACTACTATTGTTCCATGGATTTTTATCGAGCTCGGATTAGTTAATTCTCACCGGTGTTTTCAATTTTTAAGAGTCTGAAAACTTAAAGAAAACTACATCTACTGTCTTGTGGATTTTTATCAAGCCCAGGCCAGTTCCTTATCACCAGTGTTTTCAATTTTAAGGAATCTGGAAAACTTAAAGAAAACTCCATCTATTGTCCCGTGGATTTTTCTCAACCTTGGGCCAGTTCCTGCTCATCGGTGTTTTCAATTTTTAGGAGTTTGAAAAACTTAAAGAAAACTCCATTGGAATCCTTTTCCATAAATAATCTACCAAGGTTGGATAAAGGAATAAACTTACACCTAGTGAATGTCCTTCTTGTTGGCTTATCTACATGAAGGAAACGTAGTTAGCTTCACTCTGTTAATCACACCAAAATCTCTATCAAAAAAAAACTCACATATATATACATATGTACAAGGTTAAATCAGATCACAAAAAGACTTATAGTGGTGGATCAGCAAGGGGAGACCTCCCCTTGCTTACCAATTGCATTTCTGAAATCTGAAGAACATGTTTGACAAAATATTTTTTGGACAAGGACTTATGATATACCTTTAAGAGATGTCCATTTACCACAAATGAAGTTTGATCTGCATCAATGGTTTTTATCTTGACCAAACCATTATCATATACTATTTCCACCTCATAAGGTCCCAACCAATAGGTTAACAACTTACCTTTAAACATTTTGAACCTATTGTCATACAATAAGGCCCAGTCACCTGGGTGAAAGGAAATTTTCTTAATAAACTTGTCATGTCATTTAGTCCTTTGATCCTTCATCGGCATGGTCCTCTGAAGAGAATATTGCCTAATATCATCAAGTTCATTCAAATGGAATAATGTTTGTTTATGTTCCTCATCTAGGTCCACTCTTAATTGCATGGTTGTTCTAAAGGTTTTTACTTGAAACTCTATGGGAAGTAAAACCTACTTCCCATACACCAATACATAAGGGGTATGGCATGTTGTATTTCTCTAGGTTGCTCGGTAATCCCATAAGGCTTTAGGAAACCTATTAGCCCAATCTTTATGGTGTAGCTGAATTATTTTTGTGAGAATGGCCTCTATCACCTTATTGGTTGACTCCACCTGTCCATTTGCTTGGGGTGGTAAGGTGTATATTTCTGGTGCTTGATCTGGTATTGTTCTGTGATGAATTTGACCAGATTAGAAGTAAATTGGGTCCCTTAGTCTGTCACTATCTCTCTAGGCACACCAAAATGGGTAAATATTTCTTCAAATAGAAAATCAACAACAGACTATTCATTTGCATAATACAAAGATTTAGCCTCTACCCATTTTATCACATAATTCGTACAAACCAATATGTACCTTTTCCTTCTAGATGTAGGGTTGATTGGTCCTATGAAATATAATGCCCATTTTTCAAAAGGTTCGATTACTACTTGTGTTTGAAGAGCCATCTCATCAGCTGAAGTTGGCCTCCCCATCATGGATGATTTTAAGGATGAAAATTTATTTTAAAATGTAGAAACCTTGGCGAATATTACTAATCCTTCATATGCCAACTATAAATGTTCGACAACATTTTTGTAAAAATATTCAAATTTCTAAGGATTTTATATATTTTTTATAAATTTTTGGCGATTTTTAAGGTAAAATAATTTTATGCTATAGAATTTGGGCTAATCATTTTTAAAATAGCAAATCTCTCTTTTGGAAAAACCATGGAAAATTAGCCAATGAGCAAAATTTATCCCCTAAAATCATCCATGCTCCCCATCCTTTGGAAATCATCACAACTTGCCACATACTTCTTTGCATCTTTAAAAATGGTTGCCCAATAATAGCACGACTGCAATATTTTGTATGTTTTCCTCTTGTTGGAAAAATTCCCACCACATTGCCCATCATGGTAGGCTTTAAGAATGTCATGCATCGCATATTCTCGTACACATCTTCTAATCACCAAATCAGGCTAAGTGTAGTATAAACATTCATAATGCCACATGTAATTAACACTTAGCTGAATGATTCTCTGTTTTTCATGAGAGGATAGATTTTGAGGTAATTTCCCTATTACTAGATAATTGGTCACATATGCACACCAAGAAATGTAAGTAGAGATAGAAGACACGTTTTCGTCAAGAAAATTATCCTTAGTTAGTGTATTCTCTCATGTATGAGTAAGTATGGGAAGAAAATCAACAACACAATTATCTCTCCCAGGTCTATATATAATAGTGATGTTGAATTCTTGTAACAGTAACATCCATCTTATAACTCTAGCATTTGTGACAGGTTTATTCATTAAAAATATAATAGTTAAGTGATAGGTGTGTACAAAGAATTCATACATGGTTATATAATGTATGAATTTGTTAATGGCATGAACTACTACCAAGAATTCTTTTTCAGTAATTGTGTAGTTTATCTTAGTACAAGAGAGGTTTTTGATGAAAACATAGATAGCATAGGGAAATTTATTTTCTCTTTGTCCCAAAAAAACACCCAGAGATATATCTTAGGAATTAGTGCAAATATTGAAAGGAATGGACCAATTTGGCCCTCTCGGAATGGGAGAAGATGAAAGCTTCTATTTTGAATTTTCAAAAGCAATTTAATATTAAGAATCCCAATGGAATTCAACATCCTTTGATAACAGTTTGAACAATGGGGCAGCTAGGTTTGTAAAATTTTGAATAAATATTCTATAATATCCAACATTCCCTAAAAATATTCTAACCTCTTTTTGGGAACTAGGGATTTTGATTCGAGAAATGATTTCAATTTTAGCAGGATCTACCCTTATTCTAGTACTAGAAATATGATGGCCTAAAACAATCCTCTCAGTGAACATCATTTTGGATTTTTCATGGCTGAGGGAAATGCTAGTTTCTTTACATATGGTCAACACCTTATTTAGGTTGTCTAAGGCTTGTTTAAAATGATCCCCATATACTGTGAATTCATCCATATATACTTCCACACAATCATGGGTTAAATCAAAAAATATGTCCAGGACAACCTGTTGAAAGGTGGCATGGGCATTACATAAACCAAAGGGAAGGACCCTATAAGCATAAGTACCCCATGGGAAAGTAAAAGTGGTCTTCTCCTGATCCTTTGGTGCAATTTGGATATGGTTTTAACCACTGAACCCATCCGAGAAGGAAAAGTACATTTTCCGAGACAAAGTGTCCAACACTTGATCTATAAAAGGTAAAGGAAACTAGTCTCTAAAGGTAGCCTTAGTTAGCTCTTTAAAATCAACACATTTATGCAGGGAGTAAGCAATAGAATATTAAACATCAATCACACACATGAAATATACAGAGACAGATATTTCCCGAGGAAACCCA
>CBVK0100352188.1:0-21393 GCA_900067695.1 Picea abies
ATCTCATTAGATGTTTCTTTCAAAGTTTAAGCGAGCCTAAAAGACAACAAACCATGCTCATAGGGAGTCCCTCGGGTATGAGATAGAAAATATGAAGAATAATGGGGCTTTGATGTATAATCATGGCGGGACTAAAAGGACTCCCAATCCTATGGAAAAAACTCACAGCATGGACGCCAAAATGCAACAAAGGATCTACCCAGGGAATCCATGTAGAGGAAGGCTCTACCACCTAATTATGATACTTCTAAGGCAGCATAGAAGGTTCAATGTCATACTTAGGTGGGATCGATCCTATGGAAAAGGGAAAAAAGTCAACAATATGCAAGATGCAAGGTGATGAGAACCTAACCTATATGCAAATGTCGAAAAACAACTTTTACCATGGGATTATATGAGTGTAACCCATCTAATGAAAACACCAAACCAAAAGAAAAGGTTCACTAGAACGACCCAAAGATCTCTCAAAAAGAAACTCAAGTACCTACCAGACCAAGAATAGGGAAAAAGAGGACCAAACTGGGGAAAAAAGAACCAAAAAAGTCTATAAATAGAGGTGGACAACTCATTTTAACCATTGCAAATTGGAAAATAACCAAAAAACCCTCTTCTTTAAAATGCGAATTCGAGGAGTTACACTGGACAAAATATCTTCAAACCTAAACCAAGTAAGTACAAAGGACCTCTCTCTTCATTTTCATTCATCACTTGTTGTTTATTTTATTGTTTGGAGGGTGCGCGCCTTAGTAAAAGGGTCGGGCCTGCATGTATGTGGGTTGTCCACACTCAACACGCATATGTATGTGGGAAAAGTAACACTTAGCCTGCATACATACATGATTGTCTTAAAGATAGCCCACATACATCTCTTTTATCTTTCAAAAAAAATGAAACAAGGGGTTAACCTCACAAATGTTTTTGAATAAGATGTGTGTTCACTAGTGAGAGAGAGAACATGAAGAGTTATATGTCTTGGTAGAGGAGTATCTAGGGGGCATTGTTATGCTTAAGCAGTGTAGTATGCAAAAATTCTTTCAGTTTCCATTCATGAGGGCACAACCCAGGCTACTGAAGCACTTGATAGAGTACTAGCATTGAGATGCAAAGGCCTTCATGATAGAGGGTGAATCATTGACTCTAACGATGGAGGTTATATACTTTTTTAACGGCCTCTCCAGGAGGGGGAAAACGGTCAACTTGAGGACCTTTCCTCCGGGACCATACAACATAGAGGATTACAATGGGATGTATTGTGAGGATGGCACTGAGAAAGTATGATATCAGGTGCCAATTCATAAGATCACAAGACTCAATATTTGGATAGTACTCTACATGATTGGATGGATCACGTGATCCACAACACTTCATCAGGCTTCTCGTGCACAAATGCATTGTGCATTTCAGTGTCTAGACGCCACTATGTTTTACTGGAGCACTACAATGCTTACATACATGAAAAAAAAACTGAGCGATTGTCGAACAAGAATGAAAAAGAACTTCAATTTTGGGACCATGTTGTGTTCTTTCTTTTTCGAGAGACTGTCAAGCCTTAGCTCGAGGGAGATAGTACGAGTCCATATTTCCTCCTTTCCGGAATTATGCATGTGGTAAACTTTGTTACCTTGAGAGGGTGTAGGGAGAGTACATAAGGCCTATGATGAAAAATTATTTGATTGGTGGGCCTGTCAGATTCCTGTGATCGAGGAATATCCCTACGCATGGATCAGTTTCCTGAGGGATCCTGATATGCCTATGCCCCCTGGCGAGGAGCGTAGAGATATAGGTAAACACATTTTACAATTATTTTATTTTTTAATTTTTAAATATTATTGTTTTTATGGTAATGTCAAAGTATTAACTCAATGATCTGTCATATACAAATGTGGGACCAGTGCGACCGACTGACTTCACCAGGACTAGGCATCATCCTCGAGTAGATTTGGGAGCAACAACAATAGGAGGATCAATATATGCAGGAGGAATACCATCCAGAGAGGATGAGAGAGTACTGCAACAAGTAGAGAGGAACTTGACAACTCTCACTCGTGCAACGTCGATGGCAGAGATAAAGGACCTTCCCCCAACCATGTAGCCACATGTTGTAGGGGTACCCAAGACTTGGGTTCAGTTATTTCGATGTCTTGCGAATGTCGTAGTTCATTATTCTAGGGCCAATGTGCCTAGTCCATAGTTAGTACTGAACCACATATGTGTCGAGGCACCTTTTGTACTCTATTATGTAGTGAGAGCTTGAGCCCAACGATGTATATCAGGTCTATTTGAGGCTTTATGGCCCACTTTTGTACTTATGACATTATTTTTTGGCACATTATTATATATATACATATTTTTGTCTTATGGATAAACATTTTTTACAAATGTTTTTACGTGTGTGTGTGTGTGTGTGTGTGTGTGTGTGTGCTTTTACTTTTATGTGTGAGTAATATGCCAATCTAATACTTGATTAGTCAATGTATCGGTTAATTGATTATATCTCCTAGGAACATGAATATAAGTAATATAATCAAAATAGCGCTCTAAGAGACGTACCCTAAGGAATATTCAGTGAAGGGTGAGATCGTAGACATGGTATACTTCATTTAACTGAGGCATGACCAGTTGAGAATCTAGATAAACCTGGAGGTGAGAAATACCATGTGACAAGGCATCACGTAGTAATTCTATTATGACACTGTACTCGACAACATTATTGGTTGCTTCTCTTAGAAAAATACCTTCAGAAGACATCAACCAACCAAAAGGTGTAAATATCACCCAAGCTATGGAAGCAAGCCTCCGAGTGTGTTGGCTAGCACTATCTGCAGACCCAACATAGACCTCAGATTCACTTGATATCTACCACAGTGAAAAGAAACACAATAAACTACATGTTCATACAACAATAAGACAAGATTGTATAAATAAGTTTATACATTATATACAATAAGTCACGCTCAAGTGACCGAACTAAGTGTAATACTTCTTAAGGTAGAGCCCATTTCTAGCCTATGATAAAGTGTTTCCTTCGAAATTAACTAGACGATAAACACCATTTTCTAAAACTTTCTTAACAACGAATGGTTTGAACCACATGGGTTTGAACTTTCCTACCCCCAAGGGATTTTATCTTGGTCATAGACCAAGACAAGATTGCCTTCGGAGAAAACTCGAGGGTGGACAGACTGATCATACTAACACTTGACACGTTGTTTATGAGCCTTGTTGGCCAAGGATGCATCTCAATGCTACTCATCGAGTTCCTCGAGATATAAAATATTCTCTTCAATTGGTGTAGTGTCAAGTAGTAGTTCCAATCCCAACTTAAGAGAAGAGATTTGGAATTCTATGGGAAAGATTGCCTCCAGCTCGTAAACGAGTTGGAAAGGAGAAAAACTAGTAGCAATCTTAATTGAGGTTCGATAAACCCAAAGTGTCGAGTACAACATCAAATTCCAATTTGACTTGGTCGAATTGATCATCTGTTGAACAATAGAAAGGTGATGAATGTTCCTTCCTAAACCCTAGTTTTGATGTTAACTCATACATCATCTTGTTTTGGAAGTGACTTCCATGATTTGTGACAATATCTTTCGGAATAACGAACCTGGCTACAATCTGGTTAAAAATGAAAAGTCCAGTCATTTCCCCATCATTGTTGAACGTCGACATAGCCTCTACCCACTTAGTAAAGTAGTCTATTTCTACGATGATATAGCAATGCCCCCTAGCTGAAAACAGGTGGCATGTAGTAAAATCAATCCCCCATAGGGTGAAGGGACCAACAACAATAACTGGGAACATGGGATTTGGGTGTGCCCGCATCTTCCAAGAGATATCTGACACAGGTTACACTTCTTGACTACCTCTACACAATATTTGATCAATGAGGGAAAAAAGTATCCAGTGCGAAGAAACTTTTAGGTGGTTTCCAACCCAGACCTGTGATTGCCACATGCTCTTGTGTGACAATCATTTAACACAAATTCTACCTCTTTATGATTGAGACATCAATGGAGAATGAAATCCACTCATCGACGATATAAAGTATTATTGAGGATAAGATAGTTTCGTGCTTGATGTTGTATTCGTCAATGCTCATCGCGAGAAGAAGAAGATGGGAACTTCAAAGTTTGAAGATACACAAGTATATCTCCAAACCAAGGGTCTGAAGATGAAATAAGGAAAATATCCTCATTGATTAGTGACTCTTCAAACAAATTATTACCACTCTCGACTGGAAGTTCTGATATTAGTTCAGCAAAGACCAAATACTTTTTATATTTCGGCGAAACAAAATCCAAGTCAAATTCTTGCAAGATGACTATCCATTGGCTGATTTTCCCATCGATGACCCATCATGATAAAACATATTGAAAATGGTCTTGTGAAGAAAGATGTAATGATGAAACCATTGGAAAGAAGGAACAACTTCCAAAGCAAGTTTCTCAACATGTGTGTAGTTGATTTTATGTGACGATAGCTATGATAGTGGTCTTGTGAAGAAAGATGTAATGATGAAACCGTTGGAAAGAAGGAACAACTTCCAAAGCAAGTTTCTCAACATGTGTGTAGTTGATTTTATGTCCTACCAAGCCTAGGATAAGATAGTAGATAACATTCTCTTCAAGCGCGTCATCCTCTTGGACCAATACCATGCTAATAATAGACTCTGTGGAAGCCAAATACAACAAGAAATCCTTGCCATAATCCAGAGGACTGAGCAGAGGGGCAAGCGTCAGAACATGTTTCAACGCTTCGAAAGAGAGTTGAGCCACTTCATTCCAATAGAATAGGACCCCTTTTTTCAAGAGATGCATGAACCCTTTAGTAATCTCGGCATAGTTGACAACAAAACACCGAAGAAAATTATCTTTCCCTTGTAGAATTTGAAGTTGGGGGATTGTGCATGGGGGAGAAAATTGAACTGTTTCCTCAACCTTCAGAGGATTGACCATGATCCCTTTAGTTGACATGATAAAACCTAACAAGAGTCTCAATGTCACACAAAAACTACACTTATTTGGATTCAAGTGAATTTGATAGTAGCGACACCTCTCAAAGATAAGTCGTAAATGGGTGGGATGATCATATCTCTTACGAGAACATGATGCCAGATAATCAAGATACGCCTTGACTATGTGTTTGATGTCGTGGAAGGAAAATGGCATGGCCCGTTGAAAAGTGGGTCCAACATTCTTAAGGCCAAAAGGAATTTTCCTGTATGCTAATGTACCATAAGTAAAAATAAATTTCATTTTATGTTGGTCCTCGAGATTGATCTAAATTTGGTTTGTACCTGAAAAAACCATCAATAAAATAAACGATCTCACAACCTACACATTCATCGACAATATGGTCAATGAATGGGGTTGGAAAATTATCTTTTGGGAAAGCTTTGTTCAGATCACGAAAGTACATACACACATGGATCATACCTTTATTTTTGTTGACAGGAATAGGGTTCGAAAACCATTCTGTCAATTGCATAGGATAGATGAAACCAGCCTTGATCGTCGCTTACTTGCGAGTATTGACTGGGTGAATCTTTAGTCCTACATGATTAAAATTGGGGTAAGTTGTGATCTCATGTTCAACAATACATGGGTCAATACCTGTCATATCCTCATAAGACCAGGCAAATACATTGTGAAACTCTTTAAATATTTCAGTGTAAATATGAATCTCTTTAGGGGAACAATCTGCTCCGACAAAGACGTTCTCTACAATGCCAGGGGTTCTATAGATGTCGATAGGAATTGCTTCAACTATACTTTCCATGTTTCCCTCGGAATATATTTTGTGTGTGGCTAGAGGGTTAACAGGACAAGGGGCATCTCCATTCATGGTCGTAATGAACTCTCCTACCTCTATTCTCTTCAACTTGGGTAAGAAATAAGATCTGAGGTGAAGATCATCCCAAGGTTTGTCTGGCCTAGTTATTGCCTCCAAAATCACCTCATCATAGGGAAAGACTAAGTCCAGAGGATCATAAGTGGTGAGAGATTCTTGAGCCCAAATAGGCTCTAGAACATTATCTAGCTCCCGTGAGGGAGCCAGATCATGGTTGACCGAGGCTTTTTGGAAAATATTGTATGAAACCTCAGCAGTGGATAAGGGCATAGCCATTCTAGGGTGCGCTACCCCTTCCATCGAAGTTGACGGGGAAGGTAAAATCCACGGGCCATTAAAGTAACTCATTAAATAATGAAGGAGGTGGATAATCAAAAGTCCCCATTAAATATGGAAACAATTTGGCACCTAAGTTGACGGTACCAAGCTGTGGGTTGTCAATCATCGGAACTGTGGATGCCCCCAATGAAGGGTCACACTACTACATTGGGCGCAAATTACGACGGTTTAGAAATTAAATGGATTAGATGTTATAGGTTAGATATCATGACATATTATATTGCTTATGGGTTATAATGCTATGGAATAGAGATTATAGAGGTTAAGAATCATGTCTTAAATGGGTGAAATTTATGTGTATTAGTTGTTATGGGTTATAAGTCTTAGAAATTAAGGGTTAAATATAAAAGCTATAAGTTTTGGCATTGTATAAACATTTAACTTTTTGAACTTTTTCATCGGAATCCGATGAAATAGATCTTGGTGAAATCCCCATTTTTGGTTGTTTAAATTGCATTTTTGAATGCATAAATAGATTCAACACAATGAAAAACCTTTAGGGCACTTGAATTATATAGAGTCAATCAATCAAATATGGAGTCCAACAAATTTTGGTCAGATTTCAGTAAAAAAACATCATAAAATATGCCCATAAAAACTCCAAAAAGTTGAATGTTTAGACTACACAATAAGTTTTAGGGGTTATGGATTAATTATCACAAGGGTTAGAGTTTCTAGGGAGTTAAGGTTATATTAGGGGTTAATAATTTAAGGGTATATAGGTGATAGGGGTTATATGCATTAGGTGTTAGTAGTTACATATAGGGTTATGAGGGATAACGACTATGGAAATAAGGGTTAGGGGTGATCCACCTCCTCTTATTAATGTTTCATTCTTTTAGGTTTCATGCTTTGTCCCTTAATTTTTCTTAACATGCTGTATAATTTTCATTACAAATATCTAAAAATATACCAAATTATCTGAATAGATTTGTATATTGTACTTATAATGTTTCAATGGATTTGTTGTAATAGGTAATTACAATGTCAACTCCAGATGAGAAAAGAGAGCTTGTTATGTTAAAGCAACACATGGTGATTCATGGTGATGGGAAATGTTATTGCCCTTGTTGTGAATGCAGGGGTTTTAATGGAAGAAGACTACCTTTAAAATTAGTTGAAAAACATTGTAGGGAGAATGGGCACGTTGAAGGGGGAAATGAATATCGTCCCATGGTAATTAATTAGTTATTATAGATCTTTCAGGGTATTATACATTAATTGTTTTTTTTTTTTTTTAATTTATCTTTCAAAATAATATTTGTGATATACTCTAACTATATTTTATTGCTTCCATTGTTTTTATTAAAAAAAAATCATCCTAAGAATGTGATGTTTCCTAGCAGGAGACGTTTTCATAGAGATAATACTAAAGAACAAGTTGAACTTAATCATGTGGATAATGGTGATCACATTATTCCTATGGAAAATGATGATATTAATAATACAGTTGATGATGATGGGACAAATAGATTGATCCACGACATTTATAATGCTCCAATGGATGATGATGTCAACATGGAGGAGGACAACTCGCAGGATGATAATAATGACAGTGATGAGGACAATGATGATGAATATATTTTTGATAAACCTATCCTTCAAAATGCCACTGAATCCCTATATGAAGGCACAAAAAAAAGTGTTCTCTCTGTTGTAATGTTGTTGGTCAACTTGAAGGTATCAAATGGTTTTTCAAACACATGTATGACACAGATCCTAAGGTAAGCAACATAATTTTACAGTTTTATGCAATTTTCAACTTTTATTTTATTTTATTTTCAGTGTCAATTGATGTCTAAATTAAGGATGCAATATTTATAATGATTGATATAATTTCCATTATTGATTTTTTTTTTTTTGTATATTGTTGTTGTAGGTTGATAGGTGAATATTTCTTACCATCACCAAATAAGTTACCTTGCACATACCGAGAATTATCAGCCATTCTAAAAGAAATTGGAATGGAGTATCAGGCTATTGATGCATGCCCCAATGATCACATAATATATTATGGACAATATGCATCTAAATTGAATTGCCCACAATGTCAAATCAGTAGATATCGAACTGATCAATTAACAAAAAAGGTGCCTCACAAGGTTCTTCGTTATATTCCCATAATTCCATGCCTGCAACAACTATTTAGATGTCACAACATAGAACAATTTATGGATTACCATGCATGGAATAGAAGTGAAGATGATGTTCTTCAAATGCCTGCAGATGGTTCTTTATATAAAAATATCGAAGAAAGATGGCCAATTTTTAAAGAAGAACCTCGTAATGTTAGGATTTCATTGGCAGTTGATGGTGTAAATCCATTTGGTGAGCTCAGGTCTATCTACTCGGTGTGGCCTGTTTTTTTTATAAACAATAACCTTCCTCCTTGGATGTCAATAAAGAGAGAGCACACAATGTTGGCAATGATTGTTCCAGGTATATTTTTATAACGATATTGTTTTTTTAATGTTTAACATTTCATTTGTCTTGTTCATTGCACAATTTCATATATGTATACAAGGTGTAGTAATTATGTGTATTTTTTAACCATTTAGGTAAGTACCAAGTGAAAGATATGAATGTATATATTGAGCCTCTTGTCGATGAGTTGTTAAAGTTATGGGACGACATCACTATGTACGACATCTCTAGACCAATAGGTCAAAGAGGATTTCAATTCCATGGGATTATTACATGGACAATTCATGATGCACCGAGACTAACACATTTTTGTGGTATGTAACACACTATTGCACTTAATTAACTTAGATGTTGATGATATTATAATGTTTGTTTTTAAAATAATTGCTTGTTATATAACTAAGGCTTCCATTGATGCGTATATTCTAGGTCTGCAAACAAAGGGCAAATTTGCATGTCCAGTTTGTGGTCCTAGGATGAGATCTCGTCATTCAAGAAGTTTAGGAAAGGAGGTGTTTGATGAATATAGGCACTTTCTCCCTAAGAACCATAGGTATCAAAATATCAATAAACATATTTCCAATGGTAAAGAGGAGAGTGGGATAAAACCACAAAGAATGACACCACACCTATGGAAGTTGGAATATGACAGATCAAATTGTCAATGTAAGTCAATCTTCATCATTGTATGCAATATATTACATTTTTTAATTGTGTTGAATTCTCATGTCTACTGTGTATAATCTAACAATTGTAATTTTGTTAGTTTCATTTATGTAACATATAGTTGGTCATCAAGGCATTGATCTACTTCCATGAGGAATGAAAATTTTCCCCAAACAATTAAGTAGGTTTCCCTACTACGAGCAACTAGAAATAACTCATTTGTTCGACACAATGCATATCAGAAAGAACGTAACAGAAATGTTGTGGAGAATCTTAGATGGAAGGCGTGACAAAGAAAAAATTTCTAAAATTTGTAGTGACATTCAAGAAGCCAATCATGCAATGCTAAATATTATTGATTTAAATAGGACTAATGGAGTCTATCGAAATAGCTTCCCATGGTTATTTAAATAAGATGAAAGCAATGTTGTAAAAGAGCTCATTCGAAAAATTAGATTTCCAATGGGATTTGCTTCAAACATCAAGAATATATTAACAAAGAAAGGTGAATTTGGCGGGTTAAAAACTCATGACTAGCTTACTTTCATCAAGGTAATTTCTTTCATATATTTGTTATGTATTGGTAAGAATCGATGTAATATTTTTAAATTTTGTAAATATATTGTTAATATGAAATTGGAAATTTATTAATGTGCCATTGTTTTGTTACAGTATGTGCTACCTCTATCTTTGCCTGACAACTTTGACAATAATGTAAAACAAGTTATATATGACCTTGGAAAATACATGAGGTAAATAACAACAGATGAATTACATATTATTATTTATATGTAATAAAAATGTTGTAGAATTTGTTGGGGGGGAGGGGGGGGGGCATAATTAGAGCTTCCACCTTCATGTGGTTGCCCATGTTTAGTAGGGAATGAACTATTCTCAGAACCAAGAGAAGCTCATGAAAAACAAAGTTGAGTTGACTTAAAGAACTTATCCCAAAAAAGTTCTATTTCCAACTTCCTACGCCTCGAGCTAGTACCTGCACACAAAGAAAAACAAGGTTAGGTATTCTTGGAATTTTGGCAAAAAGGTTTAAAGGGATTTTTTCATGGCCATCATCAATTCATCATGTAAAACATAAACCCCAATTTAGTGGGGAATTCTATTTGTTCCTAGTGAATATGGATGCTCATTAGGCAAGAAGTGACCTGTGAATGGGGCCAACGTTGAAATTTTTTCAAACTGTTTCTGAATGCATTGAAATTTGACATGGATAGACTATTCACATGCCTTAACTATATGGGACGGTTTCTGAACATAAACCCTAATTTATCATCATGTAAAACATAAACCCTAATTTAGTGGAGTATTCGATTTATTCCCAGTCATTTAGTGCCTACCTGTCATGGGTTGGTCTAGTTAACACCTCTTTTTTCCATTTGGTGCCCATGCTGACCCTTTCTTTTATAATTCCCAAGAGCCCCATTATCCCCACCATGACTTTTAGTTCAAAATACACGGACTATCAATGAGAGGTGATTTGGTCATGGTGTGTAGGAATAGGCCTAGCACCTTCAAAATTATCATTCTCCAAATATCTTATTATAAAAATTTTACAAGGAAATTGTACTAGGACTAGACACGGCGGCAACAGTGACTTGTGAATTCATCATGTAAAAGAGTTGATCGATCCCAGAGCTAATCGCATCAATAGAAGCAAACCTTGAAACCACCAATTGTGAAGATTGCAAACAAAGATGGCCAAGGCTTGGCCTTTACATTCCAATAAATTGGGAAATCCCCCCCTCTTACATCTGGTCACTTTCTCTCTTATATAATTCCAAATCTTGTGGTTAAAGGAACTTATCCCTTGTGTTGATGAAGAAAGAGGTTCGCATTCCTCTAAATTTTCCATATTTGACCTTCATGAAGTTAGCCCATATTGCTTGGGATTTGGATTGCACCCCTGAATCTATTAGGCACATCCTTTCTAATGGTTTGGGCTTCAAGCCCTCCTTTGGCCCCATTCAAATCATCTTGGAAAAACTTTTGACCCTCTTTGCCTCATTTGTTGCAACACCCAAAAGACTCCTTTCGATTACATCCAAGGAACATGGAACATGGCAATTTAAGACAACGTTATATACCACAACATTCGATTCAAGCCGAGGATCTCAATGTAGAAAATCCTAATCTAGGGGTCCATCATATTATTATATAAATCAAGGTATTACTCACATTTGATATGTAAAAAAAACATATAAGTATTCCACATTTTTCTCTATTGCCTCAAAGAGATGATACAAAATACAAGGAGGGAAACCATTAGCCTAATTATCCCATCATGGGATTGTAAAACTACTCATTTGTGAATGATTATAAAGACACCCACACACGGTTTCATGATATAGAATCCTTGGTGAGGCCGTATTAAAAAATCTACCTCCAAGCCAAAATTGGTTCTTATCCATCCTCTGGCTCATCTGTTTTCCTAGTGCTCCCTTGTGTGGTTGTTTTCGTTACAACTCTTCATGCGTTTGGGCGCCCATCTTGCGAACTGGCCTTGAGTTGCATTTGGGCACCCACCTTGCGAACTTTCCTTGGGTTGTGTTTGGGCACCCATATTGCGAACTCCTCTGGCTCGTCTTTTTTCCTAGTGCTCCCTTGTGTGGTTGTTTTCATGTGGATGTGCGAAAACAAAAGAAAAAAACATTAAAAAAAAACAAAACCACTACTTCCACACTCATTCCCTTTGAGCTTGCCCCCGATTACTTTCACTCATGCGGTCTGCATAGTGGAGGAGGAGGGGTGCATGCATCTGCACACATAGAGGAGGCACGCTGTCTGCAGAGTGGAGGAGGAGGGGAGCAGTCTGTACACACAGAGAAGGAGGCACGCGGTCTGCAGAGTGGAGGAGAAGCAGGGGCGCACAGAGGAGGTAGAGGAGAAACTATCTGAATAGCTGCACGGAGGAGGGAGAGGCATATGGATGAGGGAGGGATTAAAACCATGGTAAATATTCTTCTTCCTCTCCTGTGATGGAGTTTAGGGTTTCTTAGAGGTTAGAATTTTTATTACATCATAACAATTCATACTAGGGTTTCTCAGAGGTTTTCATTCACTACTCTCTTTGCTGGGGTTTATGCTTCATCCACAAACTTACATAATCCTTTATAAAATCAACCCTACCCTTTGCATAATCCACAAACTTAGATAATCCACAAACTTACATAATCCTTTGCTGGGGTTTATGCTTCATCCCTACCCTATTATAAACTCAACCCTAGTGTGCCCCTATTTTCAATATTGCGGATTCTCTTAAATATTTTCATGTTTTATTCAACTGTGTAACCTAAATATATTACCACCATTTTTTATTCTTATGTATATATGGTGTAATGTGGCTAAACTACGGTTTTGGACACTAATAAATAGATCATTGAATATTCAATAAAGACCTTCGTTATAAGTCCCACTTATTTGAGGTGGCTTTGTTTTCTAACTATCTTATGCGACCCACAAACTACATAGATGATAACTTTGCATGCTTATAATGGCATATGTTGAAGGACCATATAGTGCATTCATCATGTGAAAAATTTACATCATTTCAATTTGGATTCAAAACAAAAGGATGTTCATGCCCCGATTGAAAACTATCCTTAGAATATCTCACTTAGAGAAAATCGATGCCTATATTGGCCACCCAAATAGAAACAAAGTTTACAAACTCTTCTATTTCACTAGATTCATGTCCTTAGATTGTATACCTAGGTGAATAGAGTACAAACAACTACCCAAAATACTGAGTGAAGAAAGACATTGTGTTTTCTAAGAGGTTGGGCTCCAACCCTAGATGCAAAAGTCTCACATCTCAAGTTATAATTTCAATGTTTATCTTTAGCTATACTATAATATGAATATCGTTGGCCTAACGTTTCCATATCCCTCGATGGAGTGTAGGTAAAACCAAATATGTATCTATCAGACCTATCATCCAGCTCAAGCGATGAAATTTTGAGAGGGACAAGGGAAAACATATCCAACACATGTTATAAGGCGAAAGGAACTAGAGGTGAAAAGGTCAGAAGAAAGTTTGGTAGGCACATGAAATTCTTTCTTGCTGAAGGAGGATCATGCTCTTATGAAGATGAGAGCATAGGTGACATCGAGGTTCCCTTGAGGTACAAAGACCTACTTAAACAGTGGGTACCCAAGGAACTGCCAGAGTTGGACACCGACTTCTATGTTAATGAGAGGATGTATCGCATTGCTCCGTCATCCATCCATGGCCTTGGTTTATTCTCCATGGATGGCATAAAGGTAAAATATGGTAGATTAGTTGAATTGTTTGATTATGTTGGACCATGTTACACTTATGGAGTATGGTTGAGGCTGGTCCAATATATGTCTAGTATGCGGAGATACACACTCACCGCAAATTATATACAGTTGAAAGACAATAATAAAAATAAAGGAGCGACTATGTATATTGAAGGAAGGCCAAAGGCATCAGGGAATATTGCAGGTCTTATAAACAGTACAAGGCCTGGGATGACAAGAAAGGAACCCAATTGCATTTTTGAGGAGCGTTTCCAAGTTTATCACCATCAAAATAGAGTGAATGTTTCATTTGTGATGAAATTTTATTTTATTTCTAAATGTTCCATTTGCTAATTTTTTCTCGATGTTTCATTTCCAAATATTTGCTAATTTGTATGTGTGAATCTTTCATTTGATAATATTTGCCAATATTCCATTATTTCATATATTGTTTTTTCAATATTTCTTGCACGTACTAACATTCTTCTTGAAATTATGCCAGAGTGGTGATCGGGGCAAAGGCCCTGAGAGTGGCAAAGGCCCCGTTCCTAGAACCGCATCGACCAAAAATGATGAATATATAAGTGATGGAGAGCTATTTGATTCTATAGACCCCTTGCAGACATTTGAATTGTCCCTAAGAAAGGCCAATAGGGAATTCTGGGATTTGGTCGCTATTGGGCCGAAAACTGCTGAGGATTTCAAAAGGATAGTTGAATTACATGTTAAGATAGAAAATTATGGGGTAATTCATGTCATCTAACAATATCAATTTTTGGTTTGAAATTTTGTAATTTGATATATGCAATTAACATGCAATTAACATTGTAGAATTTTGTGAGATCGATGAGAGGAGAAGGGGAAGGTCCTAGTAGTAGCAGTGGGACTGCAACAGTGAACCTGCATAGCCATGTAGCCACCAGGCTATTTTCCACCCCAAGTGTCCCACCTGAGACCGATTCTATACCTTCTAGGGGTAATTCCACGCCCCCACAGCACACGCCATATCGTGTAGGTGGTGCACATGATCATGGATATGATCACTCTTCCGTTGATTGTTACCCTAGTGCTACATGTATCCAAAGCACAGGAACAACCACGGTCTCATTTTTGGTCGACTAGGACATGGTTCCTCTAAAAATAGTATAGCTACCAGGTATTTAATATATGTCTTTATAGAGATTCCTGTTATATAATTGTTTAAACAATCACATATCAGTGAGATTTAAATTACTAATGATGACAATGTTTTACAGGAAACAATGTGTTCTACAATAGTTTGTATGACTATGCATTAGAACTTTTTTGGTCGACCATTCGACTACGATGGAATCAACAAGATTCCAAACTGAAAAGCCTTCTTATCTCCAAATTGGTTGGCGAGTTTGGTGACTTGTTCAATAAGCTGGAAGTCCTAAAAAGGACCGGAAAGCATTTGAAATATGTTAGAGAGGCGTATAGGAATAAATTAGTACAGGACCCCAAGTGTGAACAAATTATTCTCGATGCAAGAGAATTAGCGATGAAAGCACAAGGGAAGAAACCACCTGGCCCTAGAAGGTAAGAGGTGTTTTCAATTTACTAGGATGGTCTTTTGTTTACTTTACAAGGAAAACAATGAATATCTAACATATTTCAAAATATTGCGTAGACTCCAAGACACTTCCAAGGAAACAAAGGCAAGACAAGAAAAACACGGCCAACATAAACTGGGCCAAGGTGGTTATGGGAGATTGAAGGCATGGGTCGTAAGTGCCTAAACATTTTACTTTTTTTTTTTTATCATCGTCACAAAATATGTAATTCATTACATCTAGTGACTAATGATTTTGATATTGCTCAATGCAAGGGGATTTGTTCAACGAGCAAGCTACAAAACAAGATCTAAAGGTCTGGTTCACGTAGGGTTTTGATGACATGGTGGCACGACAAAGAATCTTGGGGCAATCACCATGTGTCTCTCTAGAGGACATGGTAAATAAAATGAAATTAAAAACTTGTCGATTAGTTTTTACTCATTGATTACTTGTAATGTAAAATATATTTTTTATTCATTTAAAATGTAAAATAATGTGTGTCTTTTCCACATTCGCAGGAGAGTAACAATGCTAACAGTGCTTCTGATGTACCCAATGAACCACATCCTGACCCCCATATTGATTCAAGCGTTGTTTCCAAAGGAGCATTACATAGTGGTATGCGCACATTTTTAATGTTTTTCCATTTTTCAATGAGTATTAATTTTAGGGTATATTCTATACTAAATACTTATATTGTTTCATATGGTAAAGTGTGTAGATGCTGATCGAGAGAAGAGATCAACAAGCACAGAAACGACAATGCAACCACCAACTATTGTTTCTACTGCACCCGCTGATCCAGGTATAAAACATTGTAATTAAATCTGTATTAATTATATTTCCGTAGGAACAATGAATAACAATATCACTTGATTTTTTTTTGTTGTTGCAGCATTGGATGGCCATGCGCATCCTGAACCTCCACACCAAAATGCTAGAAGTTCATCATGGCATGAGGTGTTGAGTACTGATGATGCAACACTTCAAGAACGTCCAATAACTGTGGGGGATCAGTTAAATGCTAATAATGACGACTTAATTTGTGCTTTCATGGATAAAAGGAAGAAGAAGAAAAACAAATGATTAGACATTTTATTATTAATATAAATCCAATATATTCCTGGTCCAATGTAATGTATTTGGTTTTCCTAAATGTCATGAATGTTATTTGCTTTCATGTTTTTTGTTTTAGCACATGGCGATGAATTGTTTTTGCTTACATTTAATGTTACTGTCATTTCTAATTATAGTTGTAAAATCTAGATAGATTGGGTATGGGGAAATGAGAGTGATGTGAGAGGGGGGGAGGGGCCAAAAGAGCTTCCACCTTCATGTGGTTGGTCCTGTTCAGTAGAGAATAATTTATTCTCAAAACGAAGAGAAGCTCATTCATGTATTCGTCTTTAGTCATTAATTTGTAGAGGTTGTTACATCTTTAATTAATATTCTAAAATATAATTAAGTCATGTGATGAATCGCAAGATGGAGAGGAACAACAATGGAGGCACCCCATCACTCAAAGGTATGGATCTTGTTAAGGACTAGTTTAAGGTGACATAATTATATATATGTTAGTCAAACTTAATATTAAATAATAATAATATAGGAAATGTGTTAATAAAGTTAAATATTTTATGTTTTTTATATTTTTTTGGAGATTATTTTTGTTGAAATTATAATTTTGAATTGATGAAATTGTTGCTTTTAATGTAAAAATAGTTTAAATGTCTTGAAATACATCTTTTGTCACTAGATTGTTCTTGCCTTTAGAATATCAATGTCAGGTTCTCCTGACTACCTGAAGTATGGAATGGGGTATAGTAGGAGGGGGACTTGAAATTCAACCCTATCCACTAGGATATGTTCACCTTGAGACCTTCAATATATGAATCAACTCTATGGATAATTGACTTGTGTCCTAGTAGTGAGTGTGTCTCTCTTTACCATAGCTTTTATGTTAGTGTTTGTCACCTCGAATCTATATTCCTCAGTACCTCATTTATGGAGGTGTTGATGAGTTTTTTGCAACCTCCAAGTGTCTTCTCTCCAGAATTGGGTAGGCATATGGATCTACTGATAGGTGAATATGATTTTTCCATACCTTACTTCGTCTGGTCCCTTCTACTCTTATCTTCAATTCTACAATAATCTCTTTATGCTCCTGTTATTTTGTAGTTGTGAAACTCATAGTTTCATTATGGAACCCATACTTAAATGCTCATATTTACACACCCCCAACATAGGGGTTTGGTGACCTCAACATTTGTTGCAACGCCTAGTTGTGTAGGTAAGGTTTGCAAAGGAGATTTCTCCTTTTAGGGGTGATATCAAAATACAATTCACAAAATTTCCAAGTGTTTTGGAAATCTGTCTTCATAAGAGATATGTATCATTCAATGTTAAATTTGTACCATTGATCTTTTAAGTATAAAGCATAGACCCTAGCAAGTGGTCTATGTGCCAACATTTTGTAAGCTTGTTCAATAATCTCCTCACATACATATGTTAATCTTGCAATTTCCTAATCCTTTTTTGTAGTTTCTTGCATTTGTTTTACTAGGTCAATTTTTATCTTGGTATTTTCATTACCGAGGACTTCTAAATTTTCATTAAAATCTATTGAGGTTAAAGAAAATTTATCTTCAAGCAAAGTGATTAGTTGGTTATGCTCAAATGAAAAAAACAAAGTTCTCACCTTTTTATTCTTCTTATTTCTTCCATTGCTACTTCACCTTGAGCAATCAACAACTGTCTCATCAAAACTTTAACTGAATTTGTGGCCACAATGTGTGTTAGAATCCTCTTTTGTAGCCTATTCGAACCATATCTCCTTATCCTCTTTGAAATATGCTCAATAACATAGCTACTCTCTTCATGTATCACAAGTGTATTTTCATCAACAAGGTTGTTGATTTCTTCTTTTCCTTTAACAATTGGAACCCCTAATAGGGTGGCAAGATCTTGCTTGGGCTAAGGTATTTTCCATTGCAGCCCTAGAAATATTTGATTCTAGTTCCTAATCTATTGAGGAAAACACTTTTAATGTGCAACAATTGTCCACATTTTCTTCATCTTTTAACACGATGATACAACACCTAGGTACTAAATTTGATGGTACTGTTCAAAATTCAAGATCTTAAAGGCTGCAAAATACACCGTTCGAGATGACAACAACAATTTGAAATATTCTTGGATGTTTTTAACTTCTTCCTGCCAAAACCGAAGTGAAAGAAACCAATGCCATTCGAGGAGACCACATACAACTGGAGTTTCTGAATATGATTGAACTTCCGATTGGAATCTATGTGCGAGAGCCAAGCTATTTTGTGTGTAACTGAGCAATCTGTGGGATATTTTGTGTGTTGTTGAGAAACATACCCCAAGTTTCTACTGTTTGATTCACTGCATTCTGCACCATAGCCATAATCCCAAGTCTGTTTGATTCACTACATTCCGCACCATAACCATAATCCCAAGTCTGTTTGAATAAGTGTTAGGTTGATTCCATGGTTGATCACATAGAATAAGTTGAAGCCATGGAAAGCCTCTCTTACTTTCCTAAACTCATACATTTCCACTTGTTTATGATTGCTTGAAGTGGGGGTAGCACCCACCTACCATTATATAGCATAAATTTTGGAAGTCGTCATGTTTGGAACCACCCTCATTAACTTAATTGGATGATTAATATAACTACAATGAAGGTATTTACAATGCATGTCGATTGAACCTATTATTGTCAAGTTATTTTTTAATCCCTATAGAAAATTTTACAATGTAACAATGTATTGAAAGGACCTAATGCTACATGCTAAATGTTTGGCAATAAACTTCTTATTTATATTTTATAGGTGGAAATGAAGTACATATTTGAACTAGTGTAAATCTTTATTAATGGACATAGTAATCGACATTTTCTTTGAATGATTTCATGGGAGGAATTTAACATGTGTATAGGGATATGTGTTATTGATGGACCATAACCAAGATATTAAATGCAAATCATGTAGATAAGTTTGTCGCGGTTTCTCACAGTCTTAAAATGCAATTTTCAATTAGTATTTTGACTTATACATTAAACAAATGTATACTTAAAATACAACCAACGACTCATATCTTCACATTTCACATTAAAAAAATGACAAAGTGTTCAACATACTTTGGTTTATTGGCATATTCTAGTAGCATACTTTGGTGTATGCTTCATAAGAAGACCTATTCATTCATAATTAAATATTCCAGTAGTGGACTTCGGTGCATATCCATGTATGTATGCTTTGCAACAAGGAGTGTTTCACTTTTATCCCCTTAACTTTCCTTCTAACATTACCTTAAATAAGAATTGTGACCCCAAGATGAATGCTTAGTTAAAGGCATGTTTATGTCCCTGATTTTACAAGGGTGCTAGAAAATTCTATCATCAATCCATGCACTTTCCTATCAACACTTTATTATTAATCTTTACACTTTCCTATCTACATCTTCATTTTCCTATTTGAAGGGACTAGATATGAAATTAACAATGTTGTTTGTTTGTATGCCTTTGTATTAATGTTTACACTTTCCTATTTACATGTTCTTTTTATCAATTTTCCTATTTGAAGGGATTTGATCCGAAATTAACAATGTTCTTTGTTTGTATGCCTTTCTCTAAAATTGATGAATGTACCATAAATTTAGTTCATATGATTTCTAAGATCAATGGTCACCAATTCATTTGTAACAACTAAGAAGAGTCTCTTTAGCATGTCCCTTTCTCTATTCCTCACCTTTAGAAATATTGCTAGCATCTCCTCTATCATAAAAAAATATGGTTTCGTTTCCATTAGGAGACATGAGCTTCTTGAAGCCCTCTACAATTGACATAGAGTCCTATGGTTCACCCTTTTACCTAGACAAGTTTCCCTCCCACAAGATATATATCAGTAATTCATTTTATCCCTTGCTCCATCCAAATTTCCCATAGCCCTACCTCATGTCATATATTTTCTTTTGGAGACATCAAGAGAGTTGTTCACATGATCAATAACAATAGAGTTACATATGAGGAAGACCTACACATTGAGTTCCTCAAACATGGTATTCACTCTATCAACTTACATATTGTCAATTTGTTTGATTTATTGCGTTGTTTGATCAAGTTCTCCTTTCACATAGTTCCACCATATCATCCAACCCATTTTGAAATCAAGGTTTAGTTAAGATCCTACAATTACATGACCATCATGATTGGACACACTTAAATACATGATATCAAATTTATGTAAGATCCTGTGTTGAATGGCATAATTTTTTTTAAAAAAACCACAACATTGGTTGCTTTAGCGACTAACATGTTCATCACTAGTATTGCCAATTGGTCGCAAACCCCAACCTATTAGTCGTTATACTAACTAACATTCATCGCTAGCCAAAATTTTCCCTATTCTGAATAGGCTTCATTTCCTGGTCGCTAGACTGACGAAGATCCATGTGTGGCCGCTAGATAGACGAATGTATTCCGACGAAAAAAAATTCATCTTGGTCACAAAAATGACTCTATGCCGACGAAAATTCGTCTCTACTTTGTCGCAAAAACGTTCAAATCTAATAGTGTCAAGATGGGAGAAGGATAACTAATCAACGGTTATGATCTAGCCTTCATGAGGAAAACATAAGACCCAAAAAATTGGTGGATACAACCGCTGTCATAGCATAGGTCCAACTCCACCCTAAAAAAATATTGTAGTCGAGAGGCGCATCGACTACTTCTACTTCAACGCACACGATTTTTCCCTCCAACTACACGGGGAAGGAGGGAATCATTCCATGTAGTATAAAATATTGACCGTCAAATGTGGTTAGAAAGGTGGGTGACAGAGACAACTCAGGTTGGTCGAGGGCCTTCCAGCATGGAAACCACATCACACAAGTTGAGGCACCCTCATCAACCACCATACAAAAAATGTTTTGTGTCAACAATTTTGTGGCATACACCACTACTATCTCAAAAGAGACGTGGTGGGGAAGATGAGGTTTATAATCTATAAGGTAAAAAACAATCATTCCTGAGTTAGTAGTCTCGGTTGTTCCCAAGGCAGACAAAAATTCTTTCCTCTGTGAGGGGAAACTCTGGAGGACTTCTAGAGTGAACATTGCACAAGGAGTTTGTGCCAGATCCTCCACAACGGAGTAATTTTGAGCATCCCTTACATTTGGGTTGTGATAAGTATTTTTGAATGCACCCTTAGGGATGTGAGTCATAGTTTCTCCCACA